>CAUHTR010008002.1:86568-110876 GCA_959609185.1 Schmidtea polychroa
GTAACCTTATATATAAAAAATAATTTATAGATGTAATCATAAGAAATATATATTCTGCCATCTGAAAATGACCTATTGTTCGATTCCTAAAAAATTTCAAATATAAACAAGTAATCCTTATTAAGTCCTGGTAATTGGCAATCAATACCAATGGAGGCGCAATTCAAATCGCAGACTTTATTTTTTGTTGACAAGTGATAATTAATGTTTTATAAGAACTTTTTTCAATTTTTATCTCTGATTTCTTTTTAATTACCATTGTAGTTATTAAAGAAATTTGACTATGAATAATAGATTCATAGTCTAATTTTGTAATAAATACAATTAATGTTTTGTTTATAAAAACTCCGTAATAAATCAGAACATATGTAGCTTTAGGCTAAAGATTTTATAATAAATAATCTATTTCATTATAACAGCAAATTTCCACAAAAATATTGGAAAATTGTCAAAAAAATATATTTTTTGTTTTAAATTAAGTGATTTTTATTTTTCATTCAAGTCTAAAAATAAAATTTATAGAGTTATTTAGGCGCTCCTGAAAGCAACCTAGCTATAATCAATTTAGGGCCGTACTTTGAAGATATTTTCGATGAACGACAACTCGTGAGAATATAATGGCCTGAAGACTGAAAATATATCAAAGCAAAATAGTCAAGAACCGGTTATCTATTCTCAGTCTGCGATTTAGTTGACAAATATGGGAAAGTCAAATGCAAAAAATCGAAAGAGCCCATAATTTACTCATCCTTGTAACAGCAATATTACAGTAACAATAATTATAATAGAATAACTAGAAATTATAGATTTTTGAATAAATATATTAATTATATCATTTTTTTATAATATTATGACGAAAAAATAGAAATAAACATATATAAAAAATTTAACATAATTTATTTTAAAATATCTTCTAATTACCTAGGAAACAAACCGATAGACCCAAGATGTTCTTCGAGATTGACATAAATTGGATTTTTTTCGTTATCCGTAATAAACTCGCAAGTTCCAGGTAAATGAATATTGTTTGATAGTTTGAATTCTAAACTATCACATGCCGGGAATCAAATTGGAATTCATCATTGTAATCATATGTAATAAACTGTTCGCACTTATATTCGAATTGGATGAAAGAGATCCATTCAATCTCACAAAGCTATTATTTGAAGAAACCAAAGATGATTTTGGATCAGCAATGGCTTTAAGTTGATTAAAAATTGATTCTGGACCAAGATCTTGCCCCCATGGAATTAATGATGCTATTGTTAATTAATTGATTTACAACCATTTACATAATTATGAATAGAATCTAAGTCAAATTAAAGGTCGTTATAATTACTCAAATATATAAAATTTTTGGACACAATTTGATTACATCAATTAAGAAAGTAGCCAATTCGCCATTTTGATTTCAATAAATCACTTTTTACTCTCTTTAATAAACTTTAAATCTTGCGACGGCAAATTCCCGTGATTGGATTGGGCTGAAATTTGGCAGATAGAGTCGTCGTCGAGAACAATGCATTCTTTCAAAATTTAAGTATTTGATCAGTTGAGATTTTAAGTTTTCGTTCTTTATGCGATTATGAAATCATGTAAATAATATAAAATATTCCTTTCAAAGTAATTTCTCAAAAAGGTGACTTTGCGTTAAATATTTTATTAAATATTTTATAACATTGAGCACGCATATTGAAATTTTAATTTTGAAAGAATATAAACGAGTGAGATGAAGGTTAGTTTTTATTTTTAATAAATGTAATAAATTAATTTAACTATAAAATAAGTGCTAAATTACAGCGAAGTGACGATCAATTATATGGTCCACAAACATCTAGACATTTGGAACGAATGAAATACTCTAAGCATTGCTATGTAATTGTTACTCAACCGCTATATTATGAAACAAAACATACGTGGATCTATTTTCATTTTTCAATTTCCATCACATTGATTTCTTTTCACACTATAGATCAATATATTTAACACGAAAAATGTTGCTCGAAATTCGGGTTAAATATAAAACAAAGCTATAATCAAAAACAATAAATAACGATAAAGAAATTGACAAACTATTTGTCGCATTATTGAATTAAATTTTCAAATATTCTTTACATATGTAAATGCATACAGTGTATTTCTGTTTCTTTATAATCATGTTTTTTCGGGAAAACACCACTTTAAACCCACAATTCGAATTCTCCAGAGAACCTTTCACCGAATTTCGTCTTCCTTTTCCTCGTTGTCATAACCATGTTCTTCGCTTGACTCACCACATATGGAGAGGAAAGAAAGTGAGTATTTTTGAAATAATGTATTACGAGACGAGCCGGTTTTTAATGTTTTCTGGTTTAATCAGTTTTAAAAGATTGACTGGGAGCTAGCTATTTAGATGAGTATTCAATCTACTAGTTGAATCTCCAGTAGCTTTCAATATCTTCTTGTAACTGTTGCATTTGAGCGCATATTTCTCATTTCATGTATAGTATAGTAGCCCCATACTGTCTTCTTCATTTTTCCATAACTTATTTTAGTGTATATTTTTAAAGAAAATTAAATAACTACTTACTATCTAAAATAAGATTGAAAAATGTATAGGATTCAAAATAATTACGTTTATTAAATTATAAATATATTTTTAAATTTATCAATTTAATTTGGGTAACCATGTTGACTTGTATTGCAACTTAAAATTAAAGCAAATTTGAATAATAATAACCATAATATTCAGGCTTTAGAGTTATTATATTATATTCAAATTTTAATAATAATTTAATATTGATTGGATTTAATAATTTATCAATTATTAATATTACATGAAATAAATCCGTAAATTATTATTAAACTTAATTAAATATTTGGATAAAATTATTCAAAAATGATAAATGCACTAATATCATCTTTAATGTTATGGTTCTTTAAATACTAAAAATTAAAACTTCTCGATTTAGTCTAATTGAAAAATGATGTACAAAAGTAAATTCAGTGAAATGGCCACATTAAAATCTAGGATGTTCATAATTTCTTACATGTCCCTATATATTAAATTGTTATCAAAATGAAAACAATCCATACCAATATCTTCGTCATCATCCATATATTCAGAATCATCGATATCTCCAGCTTGAAGAGATGCTTGATTAAGGCTCAACGATATACTTTCCAAATCATCATCATCAAAACTAAACAAATCGTTATCCTTAAAAAGAGTAACAAATAAAATTAAGTAAAAAGTATTACTGGATCTAAAAGACGCCAATTATCACCAGTCAGATCAATGATATGTCTAGAACCTAGCTTTCGCCTGATACTTTTGTTTTTGTCATGAAAGGTAGATCTAACTGTAGATGATCTAGATAGGTTACCACCACTTTGATTGGAGGTTGATGTCTCTTAAACATTAAAATTAACTAACTACATAATTTTATCAATACCATTTAATAATGACGAGCCTCGTCTAATAGGCTGAGCCTGGCTAATAACTGTTTCATTTAAAATTGAATTATTTTCACTTGACGTGTTTGTTAGTGTTTTAATTTCTGAACCAAAATTCTTTTTTGTTATCGGAGTTGCATTTTCGCGTCTAGATCTCCAGGTATATAAATGATTCAAAAGTGTATGTAATAATGGTTCCTAAACAAAAAGTCAAAATAAAAGAGAAATATGCTATATATATATAACCAGGCATCATGCAGTGATTAATATTTTTTTAAATTGTTACAGCATAATTGCCATAAACGACTTTTGATAATTATTTATTTAAATGTAACCTGGTACCATTACATCGTTCTACAAGTTTAACATTTAGGTCTACTTAGTCCTTAAGCAAGTAGAGTACATAAATTTACTTTTGTGCACTTGTTCTTATATTTTTTTAAATTTTGTTTAATATTTTTAAAGTTATTATTGATTTCTTTTATATTTACGAGCATTTTATTTTATATCAATTTATTTTGTTTCCTAATTGACAAATAACTGTTTTACATTATAAGCGCCAAAGACAAAAAATTTAATGTCCGAAGTACGCGTGGTTATTGATTACAGATATACCAATGAATAATCGCATACCTCTTTGAGAATTTCAAACTTTACGTTCAATTATATCCAGAACTAGTGCAAAAATAAAGTAGAAGGGTTGTTTCGGTAACCTTATATTAACGTACAAGTTCTTTTAAAAACTTTCCATTATAGAACGGAGAGACGACATTATAGAGTCAATTGCAAAACAATACAACAGGACATCAATAATCCATTGCTGCAGCAATCACAATAGAATATGTTCTTTTGAATTGCCAAAAATTGGACAACAAAAATATATTATTTCAGGAGCCGATAAATTTGAATGGAATAAAAATAATAGAATTTTGTTTGTATAATATTTTATGAATGTCGTTTAAAACAAATTACACAACAACGTCGTTCTTTTCAAAGGGAAAATTTATTAACTCACATGATTAAACATGAAATTCATTATCTTATGTTACAGGGTGCGATCAAGGACAAAAACTGTACATATTGTTATAAAGAATAATGGTAGCCTAAAAATATTTTGTATTTTTAGAACTACCACACTATTGATTAAACCAGGGGTGGGCAAACTTTTTCTATAAAGGGCCACATAGAAAACTTGATTGTTATCGGGGGCCGCATATATATTTTGTGAATTTAATGAACTCGCCGTCAGAAAAGGGCTTGTTACGTTTTACAATCTTATGGGACAGCATCAAACTGTTCTCGGTTGCAGTATCTTGTATTACAGAATGTCTGGTGAGAACAGTTTGCTGCTTCTTTAAATTATTAACCAACTCCTGGCATTTCTTTTATCTCTNNAGTGTCTTTTTCAAGTTGTACTCTTTAAAGACGCTCACACACTCACGGCACATCAAGCAGACTGCTTTGCTCCCAACGCTCGTGAAGCAGTATTTAGCAGTCCATTCGACATTAAAAACACGACATTCGTCTTCAATCTTTCTTTTTTAGCAACACTCATGGGTAATTCAAAGTCTATTCGCTTTAAAATTACAATTTTTACAAAGCCTTTCAAAATGTAAATTGTAAATAAAAGCCTCTTCTGGTTGAACGGAAAAGCAGTTTCAATGTTAACTAGTAATGACCAGTAATTAATAATATTCTGGAGCCATAAAATCAATTAAATATCCATAAATTCGAATCAAAGCAATAAGAAATACATTTCAAAAATATAGGCAAAACTGCAAGTCTAAGCTCCAAAGAAAATTAATTTCGCATAGGATCGCCACATGTACATGCATACGGGCCGTAGTTTGCCCACCCCTGGATTAAACTATTCAATAAAAAATTCAAGTTAACAATTTTAACGTATTTTGTATAGAAAATTATATTTTTGATGGCAATAAAAACAACGAGTAAACTGGCATATATTCTTGAAATTAGATTTCATTTATTAATAAATTAACCAGTGATTTGATTTCAATCTTAATATTTCCAGTGTTTCCTTTAAATCAAAGCATGTTTAATTAAAATTTTGCAAACGATAAATAAATTTAATTTATATTTCAATTCATAAATATTTCAATCATTCGTAAATTATGTAATGTCAAAAATTGCATTTTTAATTCCCTTTCTTACTTGAGTAACATAACAAAATTTTCCTATATCTTTCATAATATTTCAATAATTATGTGTATGTATTTAAAATATTATATTTTATCGAATGGAAAATGAAAATGCCTATTCAAATTTACGATAGGAATATATTCTTTTTCTTTTCTCCATAAATTTTTTCATTACTTAAATTTAAATCATTTCCATAAATTCATTCACAATCTAATCATGCATATTCTTAAGTGATAGCCATTTATTCGAAGGTTGGGCTCTTGGTTTTGACATTTCTTTTTCTTTAGAATGAACTTTGTGGATAATTAGTAATACAAAGTGAATATTACATTTTAAACCAGTTCGTGATTTTATTTTATCCTTTACTCTGGGACAATTTGGATCATATGGAACATTCAATGGGGTTAAGTTGTTCCTATTCTTTCGACTCACTTAACATAAAATAAATTTCACAACTTGAAGACAAGTTCATCGGCTTTTGTTTTTTCCTATGAGGAAGTTGATAGATTCTTAAAGATTTAATTAGAAATTTTGTTAATTAAAAAATATTTTTATCAAAAAATATTTTTAAATGAAAATGGAAATATATGTTCAAATAACAAAAGTAAGGAAGATAAGTTTTTGAGTAGTATAATTTATTAAATAAAATTTATGGAATTATTTAGTGATTTGAAAACAGATATTAAGTGTTCTAACGGATAGAATCCTAATATTCCCCTTCGTCAATATTTTTTATTTATTTGACATGAATTTATCGATTGTGCATTTTTAAGATTAGAAAATTTAGGTTAAAAATGAGATATAAAATCGACATTAATTAATGAGAAAATATTAAAAATAACTTCAGAACTTCCAAAAGAACTTTGATCGTGACTTGAAAAAAAGTTGCCGGTAGAAAATGTGTGAACAGTAGAACTACTAGTATTTGTTGGTTCTGAATTAATATTGGGCTGAATCGTTTTTCTACTTCTGTTATTTGATGGTTGTAGAGAATTTGATATTTCAGTTGCATTGCGAGTCTGTTTCGAAAAACGCCTCGTCACTTTTGGAGAATATTCTAAAGAAGACTTCAATTTATATTTTAATAGCTTTAATGTATTCTTAATTGTCAATATATATGCAACTTAGAATTATTTTGTAAAATCGAATTCTATTTATGATTCTATGACAAGTCAACAAAAGACAACTAAACACACCTAGTTTAATAGATATAAATTAAAAGATAAAAGTATTAAAAGGTAATAAATAATTTAGGATTATTTTGATTATTAGATTTTTTTACCGACTTTACTAAATGTGGATATGTACAATGAAGTTCTTATATATTTCTTCACTTCATATATTGACGGTACAGCAAGACAAGAACCCCAATTTCTATAAGAGTCTGGAATCATCACAAGAAACTACAAACTGCTATAAAGGATATTTACAGGAATAACCTTCAAAGATACTTTACTTGTCATACTTACCCTAACCAAAGCACAAGCGGATTAACAAGAGTTAAGGAAAAAGTATAAGCTTCGCAATGATCAAGTGGCTGGAGTGGTTTAATATATCAAAATGAGCAGGATAAGCTGTAATTTTCGCAAGATGTGGCTAACCTGTCGTTTGGAAAATTATCAGACGAAGTCATTTTCTTATTGGAAGTTTTATGTTAGTTTGCTACATTATTTGGGTCTGTCAGTTTATCGCGTATTGAGTTGTCTGGTTACCATATTTGTTACTCTGCTTAACTGGATATTATATAATGATGAAATTAGGGTAACACAATATCTTAATGCAAAAATTGTTCAAACTGTTCAACTAGTATTAAATACCTGTAATCGAGTTGTTTATTATGAATAAGTGATTTAATCTGTAATCATTATTACGTTAATTAATTTAGTAAAAATCACTTCCCACATAACAGTTTCAACCATATATTTTGTCAGGAATTTCAAATTTCACATTTTCTACAGATAAAAATGGTCGTTAGTTTTTGTGGAAAATAATAAACATTGTTTGAAAAGAAAATGTGGTCACAGTTTTCAATGAAAATTTGACTTAATTAAAAACACTTTGATCACAAATTTTTTTTGCGGTGATAATAGGACGAAAATGCACTGATATGGGTAGCTCTATTTCCATAAGTAACATTATTCTTTTTAAAATAAATGTTTATATCAAAACCTTTTCAATTTTTCGAATGTCACGTAAGCTTCTAAAAACGAAGGTACATATAGTAGGTCCAGGTGAAAAAAGCCACGGGAAAAAATACATGGGAAAAAAACAAAAATCAATTTAGATAATGTCACAATTATAAATTTATTTAATAAACATTTAAGTTCAACAAAACCATAAAAAAGTATATAAAAATGTAAAATAATATTTCAAATGAAAATTTAAATTAAGTAGACAAATTTTCATAACTATTACTTTTATTACTATTGTTTACACAAATGGTTGACCAAATCTGAACATAGTAAATACATACAAATTAAATTTATTGGCTTTTATTTACACATTTGCGACTTTTATTTCAGTGGCTTTTTTCCGTAGCTTTTTCTTCCTTGTGTTTTTACCCCGTCATCCGTCTTTATCAACATCATTTTCATCTATTATGAGAAGTATACAATCAGGATTTTTTTAACTTCCAAAAAGTGTTGTTTGTTCAAATAGTGTTTTATAATTTTTAAATTTTATTTCGCTAAGCCTAAAAAGCTGGTCTCTTCCAAAATCGCTAAAAATAAATTCTCGCTTAAATCTAAAAAGTAATCAATTATCTCTCACTTAAAAAGAAAATATCAAGAAATAAATTCAGTCAATAAGCCTAAAATGATCAAAATAGTGATTCAATATCACAAAAAAAGACTTCCAATCATTTTCAGTTACTTTTTTTACATTATTATTTAAAAGTATCAGTAGACTTACAAAACTGTATTTCTAAAAGCATTTGATTATATAGATTGCTTTATCATATGCCAAGAATTCAATGCAAAAATATATACTGAAGAATATTTATATTCAGAAACAATTTATCAATTTTTATGCCCGAATATATTAATTCGCTTTTTCAGGATAACCATGATAGGTTGGTTACAAATTACAAATATCTTAATTTTCTGACGAAACTTGTCCAATTCACTGCTTTCTTTTATACAATTAAGACTACTGTTAAATAACAACTTTTTAAATTAACAGTGGATATAATTGTTTATAATTTTTTCCCATAGTTTTCCAGTTTAAATATACTTTTAAAAATAAAATTAGAAACATCTATGATCTAAAAATTTTTTGTGCTCCAACTATTAACTTAATTATTTTAGTACATTCATTTATCTTAGTTTTTAATATTGTATGTTTTGTTTTGCAATTTCCAAACAAATATTGAACATTTTTAAAACAGTTTTGTGTTATCTCACTTTTGAAATTTGTTAATTAAATAAAATTATAATAATATTAATTAAATAAATATTCTTTGTCGTTGAAAATTAAAATAGTCTTTGATTTGTTCTAAATATTAATTGCTACATTAATTATAATTAAGAAATTATTTAATTTTATTTTTAGTTATGATAAATATGTGAAAATTAAAATATATTAATTCTTTTGGAAAAATTTTCTGTGTCCCCTTTTGGAAACATTGGTCTACGTCATCAAATAATATCACATATTGTCGGCCCAACATGGTAGAATGTTTAAAACCCAACCTTTAAACATAAAGTTGTTTCAATAAAATTTGGGTTTTATTTTTAAATTTATTTCTCATTCATGTATCATTTAAATGCATATTGTAAAATATGTATTTACGCATTTGAATTTCAAAGAGAACATTAGTATCAAATTTTCTAAAAAATATATACAATTAGAAATATTTTTTAAAAAATGAAATAGATTTAAGTCATGGTCGATATATCTAAAAATATCCAAGTAGATCTAGATTGGGGACAGATCAACACAAATTTTAAAAATATTTAAATCTAAATTTAAAAGCTTCCTAAACATTAAAAAATAGTGAAACATAACTTTACATATAATATAAATTGACAATTTTAAAATATATATTAAATGATGAATTATTTATGGGTGACTAAATGTCAATACTAATATATTTTCGGATATACTGAATTCAGAATTTAATTTACATTTATATTCAATAAAATACCGATTAAATTAATATTAGCTTTATATTATCAAAATTATACAATAAAGTAAAATTTAAAATGTCTAATACCTTGACTTTCGCCAGATATTAATGAATTATGTTTCGTGGATAAATGATATATAAGGTTTTTAGTCTGTTGGTTAGCATTGCCATCTGATAAACTTGCACACACAGGACATATTACTTCGATGTTTGAATTAGAATGCTCTTGATTTAAATGGTCTTTCAGTGTAAAAACTGTATGGCCTAATTTACCACATATAGGGCATGTGTAACTAAATGCTAAATCCGTTTGTACCTAAAAAATCTAAAAACCCATTGCATAACTTTTAAAATTTACTTCTCCTGCATAAAATGTGCCGTAATCATATTTTGTTAGCAAGCATTGCATAGGATGGTCACTGTGATGATTGTTTGATTCTCTTTTAAAATCAAAACAAGGACCACATAAATCATAATCAAAGCATAATAGGCACTTATAACGACGTAAAGAAAATCCACTTTTGTGACAGAAATCACAACTAATGCCTATAAAATATTTAAATAACATTCTTAATCGTTAAAATTTTTTAAATAAAAGCAATTGGTTTACTAAAATATTTCAACATTTAATTTAAAAGTAAAAATAATATTAATAAATTGTAAAAAACCATACCTTCGTGTTTTTTATTCATTAAATAACAATTTGATTAATGTAGTATTAATTCGAAACCGCTGCTTAATAAATATTAGTTTAAACACAGAACATTTTAAAACAAATGAGTAATGTTTCTAAATGTGAAGTGATTTTAATTAATAACTACATTAAAAAGTATTTATAACTGAATTGGTACTTTTTTATGAATGAAAAATATATGACTTTTTGTGGTATTTTTAACACTAAAATGACAAATAAAAAATACGAAATTTGAATTATTAATTTTTATGAATTTGTTGGATTAAAACTTAATGACCTTGTATTTTTGTTTATCTTAAGTAGATCGAAGTTGATATAAAATAAGCAAGCTTTACCGAAGCATACAAACCTCGGAAAATAAGTAAATATAAATAAATATAAATAGACCAAAACTGCAGCAAATAAATAGAGTGTTAATTATGAAAAAATCTCCAAAATTTTTAATTAATGATGTGAAGTTGAGACAGGCTCAAATTAATTCGTATGCAACTCCAACAGCATAAATTAATAATGACCACGAATATCCGTCAAAAACTGACGTTTACACCAAATTTTGAAATTTAGTAACTTCTATAATGTAAAAAAATCAATAAATTTATAGTAAAAGAACACACAAACTTACCTCTGTGTAGAAATTTATTGTTCCGAAATTTGTATACTGTCTACGAATCCTTGAAACTAGACAGAGATGACCTGCATGACACCAAGTTCTAAACTTAGTCTCTTTCTGGTTCACTCGACTGATAGAAGGCTATTGTTGTAATGTTTTGGTATTGTAAGTTTAAGTGTATAATGGTTTGTATCTTTAGTGCTTAAATGTGTGAAAGAGACATTTTGTAGAACCCGATAGAGTCACCGATAAAAATATGTGGCGGGACAATAGGGTGTGTGTATGTCGTGCGTGCTACAATCCAAATAATAATAAAATCAAAAAGTAAAATTTACCAAATATAACAAACAAATTATACTTTCAACTTTTATTTAAAAAACTAAAAGACCTTAATTAGCCTTTTCGGTGATATCTTGACTGAAGCGAATTGCAGGATCGGAAAACACGCGTAAGTATTACTACTTTCGTAAAGTTTGTACAGATTGTTTTACCTTCTGTTTGGTAATACAGAGGGAATTTTCTTGATTAAATGCACAAAATGCCAATGCAACAACTATTCCCTGTGAGTCTTATATAACAGTGTAAACCAAATAAGATTTATTGGAATTTTCTTAACTAACAGCAACAAGCAATAATTGGATTCCAAATAAAGGCATCAAAATTATTACTATCTTAAATGTTCTTTTCCAATGACTTCTGTTCTTTGGCTGGGTTAGTAAATTTTGAATTAATAGAATAAATTTCACGAGAAAAAAGAATTTTAATCTGTTGACTTTAATATTTAATTTGATTCTGATTGATTTCTTTTAAATTTTTTATTTTTCTATAGCGCTATATAGTATTTTTAAACATTTCTTTTCTCTGATCTTTCGTGAACAGACACTGTGATAACAAAAAGGCTAATTAGGGTTTTGTTATCGTTAGTAAAAACAATAAAAATATAAGAATTTACTATAGTTATCAAATGAGGTATCCACCAATAAAGACGGGGCAAAATGACAATAGTAACAAATACACATATAAATTTATTTTCACCTCATTTTTGTTCCTCTCTTGTTGAACCCCAACAAATCTATATCGAATCGTTAATACAGTATTTATAACCACATTCTAAAAAGGCATATAGTGATTAAAAATGATATATGAACAAAATGGATATATTTCCTTTTTATCTGCACTGTTATTGTTCGCGCCTTTATTGGGATTATGAAAAAGTTTTAATTAGAAATTTTGTTAAATTTGAAAAATATTTTTATCGAAAATATTTTAAAAGAAAGATTGAAATTTGTTTAAATAACAGACAAAGAATATATAATCTTTGAGTGCATAATTTATAAAATAAAATTTATGGAGTTATCTAGTAATTTACAAACCGATGTTAATGTTTTAACGGATGGGAAGCCTAATAGGGATAAACAATGAAAGAGAGCTTATTAAGAGTAATTAACCAAATTACAAAGTAAAGTAGTAGACTAAGATATCAAAAGCAACAAACTAGATTTCGCTGTGCTATATTTTCATCGGTTACATTTGGCCACTCAAACCTCATTATCTCTTTGATTAAGTGACTTTTTGTCCCAAAAATTGTTTGATTACATATAGTCCTGGTCGCGCTACTTTCTCGTATGTAATGTAGATGTTGGAGTGATGCATCTCTCTTCAAGGACAACATTACGGAAAAGATAGCCGTTGGTAATTTGTTTATTCAGGAGCATTTCCCAAGTTTTGAGTGTCACTTTCAACAAACATTTCTCCTACTCTAATTTGGCGATACGTGGTTCGAGAGAATCATTTTTTAATATGTTTGGTTTAAACTAAACCAGAACCTTCTTTATTTTTTGATTTCTATCAGAAATTCATCGAAATGACTTTTTTGTAGGCTTAATTTTCAGATCAGTCGACGGGTCCTTTTCTACAAGTGCTGTTTAAAATTCACTGGGAATAATGAAAGTGGCAAAATGTTTATAAATGTTTATGTTAAAACGGCAATTTTAATAAGTATAAATGAAAAATGTTTCTAGTGTTCTTGATTGTATCTTTTGATTGTTAAGCCTAGGATGTTGTGATTGGAGGACATACTGGACATGTGAAGAGTCTGTGGTGATTGGCCAGGCGAAGGAACAAGAGACAATCGGAACCTGTTGAGACTTGCTAACTGAATATATAGCGTAGTTCCTCTGACGTCATTCGTTACATGATCACATTCTATTCGACGCTGAATTCTATCAACACATAGAATAAATTATTTAAAATGTTGTTTTAATTTTAAAAATTTTATTTATGATGGGAAGATAGCATAGATTTTGAATTTGATTTAGATTTTCAGAAAATAGTTGTCAACAATTAAATGTTGAAATTAAATAATATTTTTAGTAATTAATTACAAACAATATGTGATTGTCGATTTGAAAATAAATATTTGTGAAAATATTACTCAATATTTTTTTTGTTTCTGCTGGATTTTATATCTCAATTTTTGTCTGAGATAATATAGTTATTTGCTGCAAATTATTTAGAGGCTAGAATTGAAAAACTAAAAGTTATCCAAGTACCAGAAAATGACAACTTTTAAAAAACCGAAAAACAAACCGTAAACAGAAGTCGAAATCTATTAAATGGGAAATTGGAATAATATATAAATAAAACGAACAATAGAGAAAAACAGAAGAGGCTTGTCTAATAAATTGATACAAGCAGTGTGAATCAAATTAATAATGAAAAGTGTTGAGGCTCCTGAGTTGAAGTGAGAAGGAAAAAAAATCAATTTTATAAATTATTGATTCTATAGCAATATTTGAATGGTCTTGTATCTGAAATTGTCACTAAAACTGATAATACATTGATTGATATGTCATTTGATAGATATTCATTTTCTCTTACCATCAATATATAAAAGGTTAAGAACCCTTAAAATTTGAGGAAATAATAAAATTTCGTTAGTAAAAATATTTAGAAAACTTTGACAAAACAAACTTTCCTCAAAAATGAGCTGGAAAAGGATTTGGTAGTTAGTATCATAAAAATATGTTTAGATTGGTCAAAAATACTGATGCAAAAAAGTTTTTCTATGACTCTTTGTGTTTTTTATAACTCCACTTTTCTCACATTATGACCATTAATATTGTTTCGCTTTATGATTTGAGATTGGTAAGATTTAATTCCTTCGGGTTAAATCTGAATATTTGACCCCAATTTGAATCAAAAGCTGTTTTCAAAACTGTAATTATTAATGAAAAGTAGTTGCATAGCCCAACAATAATTTTTATTTTTGATCTTTGTTTTAATGGGCCGCAACTGCCCCTGAAAGATTCGTGATTATCAACAAATTTTTCGAATAATTAATTAATTTTTATTTTTGTTATAATTTTACCAGCGGTTCACAACATCAATTTTTATTTATTATATTGATCTTTGTCAACGAAGATTTATAAAATACACGATTTGATTGTTCATTTTTTAATTTGTTAAAACAATCTAAATGCTTTTAGAAAAGTTTATTAATCTCAAACGAAATGCGCTCCTCAGCGGCGAGTTGTGTTATCCGCTAACGTATATATACATCTTGGGCATAGTGTTACAAAAAATAAAATACTTATTGGATGATATTTATTAAGATAATATGTTAACAAAAGTAATATTTATGATATATTTTTATTCGTCTTATGGGTTTTGTAATGCATATGTTGTAATGCATATATCCGTCATAGCCACTTAAGAGGTTAAGCAATTTTTGATTCCATTAAAATTAGATCAGATAAGCTTTAAAATAATTTGTCGATAATTTAAACATATATAATTTAAAATAATAACAATCTAAGCCATTTTCGCAGTGTTTATTTAAAAAAAGTTAATTTTCTATTATTAAAATCTAAATAAATTTATAAATTTTTAAAAGTATTTTAAATTTGTTTCGATTTTTCGATTTTTCAAACATCGAGGAATAATAAAAAAACAAGTTAAATTTTGTATTTGAGTGAATAGGACACCAAAATAAACACTACAAAAATGGCTTAACTATTTTTTATTTATTAGAATTATATTTTGATAAATTAGATTATGTTCACATCAAATAGTAATTGGAAAAAATTTTAAGTGAGAATCATTTATAACCGTTGTTTTTCTTAACCAATTACTATTAGAAATAGTAGCTTTCTTTTAATGTATTTTATTATGTAGTTAATTTTATGGGCATCTTTTTTCATTTTAATGAACTATATGTAATTTTGATAAATGTAATAGTGAATTTTATTTCTAACATTTTTCTTTTTATGACATTCACATTTCAACCGATCACATGTCCAATTAGTAATCAAAAATTGCTTAATAATCTGATTATTCAAGAATTGCATTTGGGAAGTATTTCACTTTGAAACTAAATTAACGCCCACTTGATTAGGAATTTCATAACAACATTCTATATTGTAATTTGGAAATAGTGCAAAATAAATTTATTTGTCATGTGGATAAATTATTAATATCATGATGATCTGCAGGGGATAATTATTACCTAATAAAATATTAATGAAGCATTTAAAAGTTGACATTTATAAGCTTGCGTTTTGAAATTTGAGGAATTTATGATTATTGTAAATTAAATTATGCTATGAATTTAGTTTTGATGACATCAATTATATTTTTTCGGTTTAAAGGTAAGTAAATTTAATAAGATAAATAAATAATTTGAAAGTAAATTTTTAAGAAATTATATTTAGTAAAACTGAATTTTAATTTCGTTGTTTAAATATATCGGTAACACAATCGGTGTAAAGTGCGCTGAATTCAATTTGAAATTCTAAACAAAACATGTAACAAAATAAATTGAAAATATTTTCACAGAAGGTTAAATTAAGAATAATTACAATTTGGATAAAATACGATAAGAATTTACAAAAAATTTTCATACCACTTTAAAATCGTAGAATTATTTAATTTTGATATCATTAAAAATATTACATAACTATACAATTAAACAAAAATTATACATATCTGTCTATCTGACTGCGACAATATTTACACGTTGTTCCAGACTCTATTTATTTGGCAACTGTGCTTTTTAAATTTAAAATTTTTACATTTAAAATAATATTCATGTTGAGGCTCACAGAATCTCAAATTGATGTCTTATATAAATAAAAAAACACGAACACCGGTTTCAAGTTTTTATTAAATGATAACAATTATGTACACAAAATAAAAATATTCACATTTAATAAAAATTATACAATGATCTTGTTTATTACTTTTATTATGTTCCCTTTGCCCGATGTCCTTACTTGTTATATTATGTAGGTTATGTAAATTTGTATTGCAAAATCAACTACTGTTGGATGATGGTGGATGTCGACCCATCGACACATTAGTCCTATCTAAATATTATATGACAGGGTCAAATAAATATCGAGTTAATATATACTCAGAATAACCATCAAAGTAGCATGTCCTCACTGCCTCAAAATCTCAACATTAATCCAATCTAAACCCAACATCAACTATATGACATTTTAATAATTTATTTAGTGAGACAGTTAATTTATTATATTTTGGTATTGATTAATAATTTTATATTTATGACAAATTTATTACTAACGATTTTTATTTATTATTATAAAACAATTTATTATTAACAAATATGGTTAAATTTAAAATCAACTGAAATGAAATCAAAGTGGTTCAAAATTACAAAACAAATACAAGCGAATCCAATCCAAGTGCTCCCTGTTAGACATGTGAGCAAAATAAACAAATAACCCGTATAAAAGACAAAACAAAATCAGAAAAATTACCACAAAATATTTTTACACTAAAATATAGCGCCAAAGAAAAAATAATAAATTAGCTCAAGGTAATATTGATCAATTTTTAAAATCTAAATCAGTCAACACAAATTTATTTACAAGTAACTTTCGCTCAAATAATACAACAAGCACCCAATAAGATTATATAACAATATTTGAATTGAAACTAGATCAACATCTCTTAGGAATCAATATAAATATTTTTATTATTATAAGAACTTTTATTTCTTCCAATTTCACCTCTGATTATTTTATCTATTGAATTGAAAAGAGAGTTTGAAGACTATAAATCAGTAATATATCGATGTTGGTTGATACTCACGAATTTTCGGAACTGCCTTTTTCAAGTGAATTTGATCATTATTACATTAAATAATTATTGTTGGGGGATAATAAATTTATTTCGTATTTTATAATAAATTTATTGGTTTAATTATATTCTATTTATATTTTATTTTAATTACCCAGTAAATATATTTCCTATTTTTTATAATTATGTAATTTAATTAAATTTTTAATTTTTTAATAAAAAAAACGTTTTTTATATTTTAAATATTTTTTTAATTTTAAATTTTAAATCTAATTAAATATTAATTTAAGTATTAATTTAGTTGAATGTTGATGGACAGTTTAAGTTTTTTGATATAAAGAGTCTCAGCGGCTAATCTTTGTAATGAGTTTTTGAACGCATCTTGTAACATTTTTCATTTTGTTTCGTGTAAGAGTGGCGCTGATTTGTGCACTTTTTTCCAGTGTTCGTGATAATTGCTGGTGTTGCTCCTTCTTGATTGGTGAAGGACTTTCTTTGACCTTTTCATTAAAAGAAGCCTCTTTTAGACTATTAAAATATTTGGCAGCTGGGCATTTCTTGAAACTGAGTTTTGTTTATCAGACCATCATTGTTTCTGGATAACTTTTGTTGAGGTCTCAAATTTTTAAAACCCCAACATACTGGTTCTTATATAGTTATTTGAAAGAAAAACAAATTTGTTGAACAAAATTTATTAATAAATAAAATTATCCTTTAATCTTTCTCAAAAATTCACTCTTCAACGATGCTTGTTATTTTTTGTTATTATGTATATCGTGCGTGTTATGTTTTGATTGCAGACACAATATGTTAGACTTTCTGTTCTGTCTTATTTTTAAATCTCGTAGAGATTGCCTCGTCAAGATTCAGGAAAACCTAAGGAAAGTTTGGGCGAATTTACTGAATTTTGGTGTGGTATATATACTATTTTTTAATACTGTTGAAATAAAATATTTTAATTTCCGGCATATACGCACGGAATATTATATGTATTTTTTTATATTATCTTTATTATATCCTGCTAATCTTATAGCAGATGTTATTATTTATAATATATTAATTTCCGGCTTGTACGCACGGAATATATAATATTGTTAAGACATAATTAAATATATTTATAATATTCATTGTACTTTAGACTATAATAATAATTAATCAACATTTTTATAATAATTAATTAATATTTTATAATTTTATTCAATCCCCTTCTTTTATTATAATGTTAAGTGTGTTGATAAAATTTATTAACATATTCACAATACAAAATAAATAACCCATGAATAAGATACATAATCAGATAAATCAAATGCAGTCAATAGTCAATAAATGTAAGAATATATACATATAAAATAAATGAATAAAATCAATAAAATAATGATTGTCAAACATAAAATATATACATTGTTAATAGGATCACAAAGGATAAGGATAATTATTGTTTTTTGGGTTGTATTGGATTGGATTGCACTGTTGGGGAATTGGATTGACAGGTATGTTGGAGCTTTAGAGATATGGAGGAGTTTTGCCTATTTCCGTTCCTCGGCGAACACATTAACCCTATATTGGTTTGGCCCCGTTCTGTAATACTTATCTAGGGTAAATGTAGTGATGGGCCTACCCTCATCATCTAACACTTTGTTGGGTTTACAATCGGTTTGACATGAATAAAACGAATCTGCAAGCCTTTGATTGTAGCGAAATAATGTCGAAACTTATTCAATTCTGCCTCCCACAATCGCCATTGATATTTGTGAAGCCAATGATTGATTAAATTATTCAAGTATTCTACGTTAAATCCATATAGGAAATTTGAATTTGATAAAGTGGTGGAAACAATACGATTTTCCAAACGACTTTTCATATTAACTAAAGTTGAGTCAGAAACTTTAATAACAATTTCAATGACCCCTGAAGAATTGATATCTCAGTAACCCCACGTTTCTTTCAAGGTTCCATTTGGTATATCGGGTAGAAATAAATCGCCAACATAATTGGCATTGCACAAAAATGTCATAAGTAATATTAATAAAGAAATGCAGGCCAGATTTTCCAGATTTTTCTTCTAATTTGGAAAACTCCTTGAGAAAAAATAATTCCATCGGAATATTCCGTGAACCAATCGTTGATAATATAATTCATAATTAATTAATACAAAAAAAATTACTTTAATTTGTATATTCGCATAAAATTTAATAAACTGATTATACAAACAAAATCTTTTTTAACATAATTGTTTTTTTTTATTTACATAAATGTTTTTTATACAATTTTAAAATTTTGATTAACTCACTACAGCTGGTTTTGCTCTTGACGTGTTTTTTGAGTCTTGTTTGGAACGTTCTAAGTGTTTCGCCTATGTACGATGCGTTACATCTTGTGTAAGTAATTTGGTAAACGATGTTCTTAGAGAAGCAGAAACATTTGGTGGAGGATTGGCATATACAATCTCGATGAAATAGTTCTGATGTTAGAGATTTTTGAGACTTACGAAGCTGTGATTTTAAAGGTGCAGCAGTTATAAAAATTGGGCGAATATGAACTGGCAGCACCATCTTACAAATGTAAGCTCTGATTATATTACATGTCCTATTGTTTAAAAAGGAAGCGTAGGTATATTACTCGCTTATTGACATGTTCATTTTTTGTATTATGCCTATTATAGTTATATTCACTCAAGAAGTATTTTTCTACGAACTCCTTTGGGTATCCATTTGGTAAAAACCGCGTTTTAAATTTTTATAGGATTTCTTGTGTTTTCGTTCTGTCCGAACAGTTCCGTATTAGCTCTTTTTCTCTCTCCTACTAATAGAGCGATTTTTCATTGGAGTGGAACGTGACTTTCCCAAGGAAGAATGTGCCCACTGTGTAGACTTATGGTGAATAAATCTGTCTTTAACGTGAGCGTGTTTGGACCGTCAGAAGGACTTATCATGGTATCTAAGAAAGCAATCTTGCCTTCTGAGTCAGGATAGTTCAAAAGTGAATTGTATATTAGTGTTAGTGGCGTTTGCATATGCCAAGATTATATTGAGAGGTACCATAGAATATTTTTGTTTGAATCAAACATTTTTGTTATAATCTGATTTGTGATTATCTGAAGACCTGTACATTTTAAAAAGTAAATAATTATTGTTCAATAAAGTTTATAAAAGACTTCAGACTTATTTTTTTAAGAATCTTATAGAAATCTTATAGAAATATTTGAGACCTCAGCACTACTGAATTTGCAACTCTTCTAAACTTACAAATTCTTTTGGGTGGTTTGACTAAGAAAAATGCTGAAAAAAAGTCACTTGAAAAAGGGTGTAAATGATGGGTTTTGGGTAATTGACGTTAGAAAATATTTAATTTATGATCACTCAATTCCAAAATAATAATAGCAATTATAAAATAATATTTTGCCTATGAAGGCAAATGGTGGTCTAAGCGCCTACTGTAGACACGTCCATGTGTACCTTTTAAAATGAGACATGTGTACTCCTAAAATAATATTGGGCCGAAACCCGAAAAATGGACTAACCTATCAAGAATTGTGCAATGAGGTTTGTTGAAGATACCTAAATAACAAATATATAAATAGAATTACTTGGTGGAAAATCGTCATGACAATCGGGACGATTTAGGGGAACTCGAAGAAGGAAACAAAAGAAAAAGGATGGAAAATGGAAAATGAGAAAAAAGAAACCAAACAATAGATAACAAACAAGAAAACAAAACAAAGATCATTATTAATTAATTAATACAGAGGAGAAAAGGAATTTCAAATTCCAAAAACAGAACAAGAGGAAAAAGAGATATCTTGACAGCTTGTCAGAGATATCGAAATTGCCGGGAGAAGTCGGCCTAACAAAAAAGAAAAAACTAAAAGGTATCCCGACATTTGTCAGAGATAAAATGGGAACAGTCGAGAAATGCGGGAGAAAGAGAAGTGGAAAACAATTTATTATCTCTAGTGCCACAAATAAAACAATATATATAAAGAGAAACTGTTGACCGAGAAATCAGACAAAAACGGAGACAAAATATCAGACGGAAATTTATTGGAAAACGAAACGGAAAATGAGTCAAGAGTCTACGAGAAAAAGAGATAAACTAACAGAGAAAATTAAAGGGGAAACTGTGGTTGAAATTTTATAGGGGTCATTGAAACAAGTATTTATTGGAAAATGATTTGTTGAAAAATAATTGTGAAGAATAATTGTCGGAGAAGATTTTCAGAAAAGAATTAGTTGAGAAATAAACGAAAAGAAGTTATTTGAATATTTGAAGGAAGTTGTCGAAGAAGGTCTAAGAAAACAGTCAACTCAAAGTCCCAGTCGATAAACCAATCAGTAGTTAGTGATCTTTCAATCCGGTGTTGTACATGAGTGCTATTCCTCACTGAGTGTTGCAATAAGCATTGAATAATCAACGAGCAGAGCGTTGAATCGATTGTCAATGTAAAGTGAAAATTAATCGTGATTATCAATAAAGATTTATGTTGTCAAGTGTTATTGTGGGTCAGTCAAAGACACGCTTGGGTTCAGAGTAAACATTTTAACTTTACAAATATTATCACCAACCCAATAACCCAACAGGTTCATTAAATCATAAAATTCATAAACAGCATGACAATTCGTTAAAAATGTAATTGTCATGCCAATAGGCTATATAATAAATAATTAAAAATTAGTACATTGCCGGGGTTCCCGCTAAAGAAAAATTAGACAATAAAAAAATCAAAAGTTTTGGGAAACTAGATTGATTCAAGAAATCTTTATAATAAAATTATTCAATATAACATTCTCTGCTACTAAATAAATGAATAAATAAATACAAAAACTTCATACTCTTCAAGTTTGATTAAGTTGCAAAAATGGCATAAAATGACTAAAGTTTTGGTAACATTAATTTTTATAATTGGAATTTCATATAGTGGCTCACTTCTTCAAACAGTTCAGCTAAACAAATGTTTTGGTTTCGTATTTTTATTGTATTTTTTAATGCGTAACGATTTTTTACGATTAAATTCCAGTAGAAATTTTTATTTCTTTCAAACAAACATAAGACTTTTTTCGAGTAAAATATCTTTGAGATTTCTTGACAAGCTTCTTGAAACAGACGGTTTCTGCAAAGCGTGTCTTTTGATTTTGTTTATCATATTCACACCTGCTTTTAATGTGTCCCTGAAATCAATTTGACAACATTTTTTAGCGATTAGGTTTATGTTGTGCAGCACATTGTGTATTGTAAAAATATTCTTACATTCACTTAATATAGTAACGGCGCTTTTTGCCTTTTTAATAATATTTCGACCAGGCCATACTCAAGGATATTGGGCATATCAACCTCAAACTGTTGTTGGTAGAGGGGATCAATCAAAAATGTTTCGTCGTCCAATGAAGAAAAAAATTCGAAAATCGTAAATTTTAATAACTTATTTTAAAAAAATAATATTTTCATAGAATTTCAGAAAATGACAAAATCCGTCTACATCGTCAAAAGGCTATTGAAAATGAGCTGGAGAAAAACTTACATTTTATTGAAATAATTCCAAATTCATAACATGTCATAAAATACCTAAATCACCTGAAATTTAATTATCAATATTTTATATTATACATGCTGATTTAAGTAATATTTAAGAGCTTGAATAATGATCTCATAATTATATAAAATCAAAATTCAAGTCTTAAAATATATTTAAATTTAAAAAACTTACTTCTAAAACCATAAAATAAAATTGAATTGTAAATAAAAAATGAAATAAACACTCTCATAAATGATGAGTCATCGATTGATGAACACACCAACATGTATTTTTCCGAAATTGAGTAACCTCTATAATTCACGTTGGTGTGCACACCAGTTGAGTGAGTCACCATTTACGTGAAAATGAAGTTACTCAATTTCATTTATTCAATAATTTATTAGCAACAAAAATGGTTTTCAGGTAATTTTTTTAATTTAAAGTATGTTTTAAGACTTTTTTTAGACATTTAGGAAAAAATCGGCGTACATGAACGAAATAGTTTTTTAAATTTTTATAATCTTCTTTCTGCAGCTCATTTTCGATGGCTTTTTTCTTTCTGTAAATCAAAAGATCTCGAAGGACCTTCAATATTTGAAATGCTGCCTTCACACACACTATAAAATATTTTAATAGTTTGTAATTTAATGAATAAAACTTACATTGTATTTTCTTCTTTTTTCCTAAAGCTCAAGGTAGAGCTGTCGGATTCTAAATTAAAAGTATTTTCTTCCATTTTTTAATAATTTTAAAATAATTATATTTTAACAATATGTTAACAATATGTTAACATTTATTTATTTCGGAACAAAAACCTATATAAGAATTTTGCATGCATTTTTCATTATGTGTTTTGTGTTGGTGTGTTGAGTTATTTTTTTCTTACCTTCACAAAACCTATAATAAAGTTACTAAATTTCGGAATAATAAATTCCTACACACAGGTAAGTTTGTGTGTTCCTAAAATATATATTTATTGATTTTTTTTTAGATTATAGAAGTTATTAAATTTCGGAATTAGGTGTAGTAACAGTCGTACTTGATGTTTCGCAGGTCTGCGACGTCGTTGCATGTCCATAACCTATCATCGACATTTGTCATCTTCGTTTTATCCGCAATATAATTTCCACAATTTGAATGAGCAATTTATTGATGAAATTCTGCAAAAAGGAATTGAGCATCATTTTGAATTTTTGTTTGGCAACTTCAAATTTCAATTTAACGACTTGCTGGAAATAACAATTCCTAAATTTGTGGATAAAAATACATAATATGACTATCAATGATATTGCCGCTGATAAAAAATGGACATATGAATGACGGGAAATGCTAGACGAAATTGGGTTCATGCATGATTATAAAAATTGTGATAAATACAAGTCAACATTCAATATCGTTGAACCATTTATAATTAATCTATCAACTTCTTAGTTAGTAGAGAAGGCTTTTTCAATTGCGCGTCACAGTTTCACAAAGCATTGGTCAAAATGCAACTTCAAGGGAATCCCGAAGTTCGCTTTCGTCTTACCAAATAAACCCACGGATCACTAAACTGATAAGTCGTAAACAACCGTAAGGATAACACTGAATTTGGTTATTCTTGGTTTTCACAAGTTTTTTGTTTTAATCAGAATTTAATAAGAACATGTTTTCTTGACATTTTATATTT
>CAUHTR010008003.1:0-18111 GCA_959609185.1 Schmidtea polychroa
AATAATTTATAGTGATTATTTATAGCGCCAAAAGAACTCAGTAAGCCAAAAAATTGAGATAATTTCCAGAAAAACGTGCAATAATTAAAACAACTAATAATAATGCAATAAATAAATTCTGTACTTTGAACAATGAGAACAATGATATAAAATAAAAGGAATCATGTAATAATATGTAAATAATGACAAATTTGTGAAATAAAATTATTATCGAAAGTTGAAATCATATTTAGAAAAGTTTGTAATTTAACTCTTGTTTCATTTCATTTACGACACGTTTAAATCTTTCGCCTTTTAATAAAGATTTTCGTGATATGGAATAATAAAGAGTTTGTAGTATTTTTAAAGCCCTTAGAGTGATATTAATAAAATTAATTTTTTCATGTTATATTATAAATTAGAGTTAAAACTAAAGATTTAATAAAAAGTTTTAAAATATACTACTTATAATATTTATGTAGTGTTCCAAATTTCTTAAAAAATATTAGTCTCAATTCACATGCGATACATAAAATGTTGCTCTCAATGTATCTGGGTTACTTTATTTGGGAAGGTGTACGGTAGTATTATAAATATTTGAATTTAGGAAGCTCATTTTAAATTAAAAACACTTAAATATCAAAAAGGTTGTTGAACTTGAATTTGTAAATAATATTTTTATAGGGAAAAGTAAATTTTCTATTGATTTCTGATTTTATAAAATGAAAGATTTTATTTTACACTAAATTCAATGAATTCATGACAAATTTGGATTTTTTTGATTAATAATTTCATAATTTGAAATAAATTATATATTACCAAAAATGTCATTTTTAATAGTTCGGCTTATACGTGGGTCATCTATTTTTGACATTTTAATCAACCAAATTTGGGGGGTCGGCGTATATGGAAGTATATACGGTACTACTAAAATTTTTAATTTGTCTGTTTTGTAGAAATTCATGGATAAAATGCCCGTTTTATTTTACCTTTTATAAGAAACAGAAACCTCCCAAAATTTCTTACTCGCGTACCACCAAAGCCTGAATATTGACGTCTATTTGAATTATTCATAATCATAAACTATGCTAAAAGCGTATCAATCTTTTATGGAATTTATATATTAATAATTATTATTATTTACATTTTGATGAGTTAAAGAAGTGACTCATTTAATACTTGGAACCAAAAACAACAATTGTTGGTAGAAATCACAATCACAAAATTGACGTATTTGTAGCTATTCACATTTATTCGAAAGTTTACTATATGACAAATTCATAATAATAATGTATTGAACAATGCCGTTCACAGCGAAACTGATTGTGAAACAATTGTGTGAATGTGTTACTGTGTGACATGTGTGACACACCACCAAAAGCCTACAATCAATCTGATTACAATGAACTGATTGCAGTATCACTGATATCTTTTTTGATTTAAACACATTTGCTTGTGGATTATTTACAATGCTTGAATAAATAAATTTCTGTTTTTATTCTACAACTGAAGAAATTTAAATAGAAAAAAGAAACAATGAATATCATGGGACAGAAAGATAAGAGTGAAACCAGTTCTATTAATAGCGAGATAGACGACTTTCAGCAAATTTCAATCAGTGCTTTATCGAGAACTGATTCAAATTTCCTCGTCAGCGCCACCAAATCTGATATTGAGCAAGTGAAATTTGCCGCTAAAAAAACTCCGACAAAAATCAACAGTAGAATCCCGGAAAAAATGTCAATAAATCCGATTAAGAGAAAATCAAAAATTGAGAAAGAAGAGGAATTGTCGAGGATGAAATTAGGAGACATGAATCAGGTTAACATTTTTATTTGATATTTCCCGCTGAAAGCGATAAAATATTTGGAAATTCCGGACCTTTTAGTAAGCATCATATTGGAAACATTACGGACACGCTATTTATACAAGGGGGCACACAATAATAATAATTATTATTACTGATTATTATTATTATTATTATTATTATTATTATTATTATTATTATTATTATTATTATTATTATTATTATTATTATTATTATTATATAATTATTATTATTATTATTATTATATATTATTATTATTATTATTATTATTATTATTATTATTATTATAATTATTATTATTATTATTATTATTATTATTATTATTATTATTATTATTATTATTATTATTATTATTATTATTATTATTATTATTATTATTATTATTATTATTATTATTATTATTATTATTATTATTATTATTATTATTATTATTATTTTACAATGTCAATAAATTCTAAAAGATAAATATTTGTAGTCATCCCTGAGAAAATTTTGATTTGTTCTATAATAATTATCTATAATAAAAAATTAATCCATCAGTATTAAATCGAGATCAATTCCTGCTCAGAAATTTTGGAATTCAAATAATTTTCTATTTTGTTGTGTTAGGGTAAACTCATTTCCGGCAAAAATTTTCATTAAAATTTACACATGACCTTGGCGTTTTTTCTTCCGGAATAAAATAAATCGAAAAATATACTGTTTTTTATAAAGTATTTTACAATGTGTAACATACAAGAATTAAAAATTATTATAGAAAGTTGAATTCATAATAATAAAAGTTCGTAATTTAACTCTTGTTTCATTTCAAAATATGAAACGTTTAAATCTTTCGCGTTTCACCTGAAGATTTTCATGGAATGGAATAATTAAGAGTTTATGGTATTATTGAATCCCTCGGGATTATTATAGTAAAATTAAATATCATAATAGAAATACGTCTTCCAATAAAATTTCAGTAAAATCGAAAGATTTATAAAAAATATATTTAATAATCATTTTATGAAAATGCACAATAAAAGAAAACATTTGTTTTAATCTAAAATTAAGCCGTGTAGCATAATCAGCAATAATATTTTTTGTTTCTCTGCTGTTTATTGCTCCATCTTCAAATAGAAATTATTAAAACTCAACAAATTTCTTGAATTACGGGGTGGAGGAAAGATCGTTTTTTATTAATTTCAATGCAGAAGAGCTTCTCTCGCCACTATCACCTGAGACAGTGAATGATAATAAAAGTATATTTAATAATATTTAATATTTTGCTGAATGCACTAAAACTAGTAAATCTTAATTAAAAAAAGATTCAAATAATATATTTCCATTTTTACAATAGAAATAATTATACAAGTCTGATTTACACTAAAGGGAGCTCAGAAAAATGTTTTTGACCCCATAAAGCTTAATCTGGCTCCACATCACCTTTGTTGATATCGTTTATATAGAAAAGTAGATGGATAGGGGTCCGCTAGATCAGGGGTCCGCTGGATCACATACCCCCACCCCCCCTCTAGGGGAAATTTTTAAAATTCTTTTCAAGGTCAAAATTTTTTTTTCAAGGTCATTTTTTTTTATTTGAAATTCGAGAGTTCCCGACAAAAGATATTATTATTTGAAAATAAAGGTCTTTGAAACACAGGGGTTATTATTATATATAGTCCGAGTTTATCCGACAACATATTCTGTCCCCCTATAGGTACTGCTCACAAAGGTACTGCTCACGCTCAACAACTCGCAAGGATATTATTAAACAAATCAATAAAACATACATCTATTTAAACAATAAAATAATTTAACAAGGGTTATGTAAATACAAAGTCATTTTATTATTATGATTACTATTTTTATTAATATTACTATTATTACTATTACTATTATTATTATTATTATCATTATTATTATTATTGTTATTATTATTATTATTATTATTATTATTATTATTATTATTATTATTATTATTATTATTATTATTATTATTATTATTATTATTATTATTATTATTATTATTATTATTATTAATATTATTATTATAATTATTATTAATATTATTATTATTATTTTATTATTATTATTATTATTATTTTTTTTTTATTATTATTTTTATTATTTTATTATTATTATTATTATTATTATTATTATTATTATTAAGACATTAAAAGATTAAAAGATATATTAAATCACAGATCAATTCGATAATAATACGTCATATCAATATCATTGTCATCATTGGCATCATTGAAATCTGGACTTCGACCTCCAAATAGTGGACGAATTTCTGAAATTACTTGATCAACGCATCTATTCCTAAATAATGTCCAAATTCGAGACTTGAATTTTTGCCCACCCATAATCGTTTGTCATCGTTGTTTGACAATGCAATCTTGGTATTTTTAAACGTAAGAAGCTGGTGGTTACGCGTCCCTATTCTAGTTTGTGGCACCGTATATACTACGCTGTTGTTGTAGCAGTCTAAATAAGACTGGTGCCCTATCTCAGTATTACCAAGCTGAACTCCCTTAGCCCTAAGTGTTGCCTTATCTCCTAACAAACTATAACACTTGGGTCTTAAGAAAACCCACTCCTTATAACCAAGCCCTTTACTTTCGTCCTTAAATTTTCCTATCACAGAATCCAAACTCTTTGAATACAAAGGATGAGCAGGATCATAATTGCTAGTATCTAAAAGATTATCACGAATCATTGCCGGCAAAAGAGTGTCAAGCTTACAGTGCTTTATCTCTAAGAAAAAGGAGTCAGTGTCACCGGCAACGATATTTATATCACAGTTAAACTCTAAACGATATTTAGACAATTCTATATACTGTAACTGGTACATCCTCAGTTTAGACAAATCTAACACTGTTTGACCAATATAGCTAGGTCTGTCTAAACATATATAATCTTTATCCAGATGAGCCGCAATCAGATCATCAGCAATTTTGATAGATTTTCTGAAAGTAGGTTTTGATGCATATACAATCATCTTTTCAGCTGAATTGCATAGCCTCAAATTCATCCGCTTTTTCAGATTCTCCACCGATTTACCATACAAGCTATTGTTAAATAATTTGTATAAATCCCTATATAATTCACATGTAGAATTGGCTCGTAAATTAGTGTTTTTGTCTATGTACGATTTAAAAATGGGTGCATGCTTAAATTTAATTGCCCTATGTACATTTTTAATAATAGCCCCCAATTCTATATACAACTTGAGAAGTCGCCAATGAAGAACATGGTTCTTCTTCGGCCAATGCGTGAGCATCAGCTTCTCAACTTTCGAATCTGGCGGGCACATCTTTTCCGGAGCAATCGGAAAATCATTCAAAAAATCATGCAAACACTGAGGGATATCAATATCAACCTCCATAGTATACCCATATGGAAGATTTTCAATATCCTCATTCATACATTCATTCAAGACAGAATCAAGATCATCATACACCCATTCAAAGTCAGCATAAGGCAGATTTTGGCTTAAGGCCCATCCATACAAGTTGTTAATATCTATGTACAAGAGTTCTGTGTCTTCAGAACTAGCAACATAATGTTTGTTAACAAATGTTAACCCACCTCGTATCCCTCCTTCATAGAAATTAAACATTTCCATGTCCTGCAAAAGTTCAATGGGTTCCGTTAATGTCATAAGCGCTGAGGCCCATGACATACCGGGAATGCCATAGAAATTAAGAGGCTCAAGACCATTATATGCAATGGCCTTTGCACGGAATTGTTGAAAATAGTCTGCGAGGAGAAATACATCTAATTTAAGGTAAGTTAACATGTAATCTAACATGTTGTTGCAATTTTGCTGAGTCCAAATAACTTGAGCTAATGCATACTCATCATTAGACACAGAATCCCAGATTGGAGGTAGTTCAAGAGTCGATTCCAGAACCTCAAGCGATGTAGCAAAGCCATAAGGAAAGATACCTTTGGCTCGAACAATTGCGCCATCAAAAACAGAAGAAGTTAAAGGCAGATCGGAAAGAGTCTTAACCGCTTTTGCTAAAGATGAATTAACAAACTGCATGCTGTCAATAAAACGAACAGGCAATTTGTTAATATACGCGATGAGGGAGATGAATTTCTCGGTAGTAGTCGGAATAATATTTAATTCCCAAGAAGGAAAATTATTCAAACCATACTTCAAAATATGATGGAGATCATACCCCCTCAAATTATGAAAGACAACTGGTAACTGTCTCTGAATTCGCCGAGAAACATTACATTTCCTACAAGCAGCACCAAGATACTTGCCTGAGAAGTGGCAATGGTCCCTAACTCTATCTCTAATGAATTTTTTACACAGATAACAGGTTCTGGATTCTCGAAAAGCCCGCTCTTCAGTGAAAGACAAGGTTTGCATGGGCTTTTTCCCATTAATTTCGTAATATGGCAGGACAATTTTGACCGCAATTTCCTCCACCTTACGCAAGAAAGACAACACACAATCATCACCAACAAACTCATAATAAAATCTGGTATTATTATAATTATTAATTAATAACATGCCCGCTGTTATTGGCATATGTTTCTGGTGGTGGGTGATGTCTTCAGGCAAGATTGCCTCAAAATCGGCATATATCACGAATGGCGGGGTGATTGTCTTGGAGTAATCTTTAAAAATTAAATTTTTATCTTTAGGGAGCGTGTACAAAGTAGTACCTATCTGGTTCTTACTGCATAGTGCAACATGTACGTTAAATGCTTTTTCATGTCGAAAACCATTGAGACAATGAGGACACCAGTTCACTCTAATTTTAACACTGCATTCACTGTTAGGGTGTGAGTTCATTAATTTTTGTAAGTTAAAAACTGCGGTATAATGGAAATTATCACCGTCTTCCAATAAAAGTAAGTATATGGGTTCACCACCTATAACCTTAGATCGGTGAATAATATCTAATTGAGGATGATGTGGAATATAATTATCGTCAATTACATTTTCAGAAGGCTTAGCTGGGTTCTTTTTATAAATTAAAACATTTATTGATAAATTTAAATCACTATTTTTCCTTTCAAATTTAGGGATATCACATAATTTCATTGGACAATCAGAAATGGGGTCAAAATTTAACTCGTCAAGATAATTTTCATAGGAACTAACTCTATTTCTATTTATATGTACTACATTACGTTTTAAAAGGGCTAAAATACTATATATAAAGCACATATCGTCAGTGTTTTTGACGTTTACTATTGCTTTTTTAGAATTTAAAGCTGATGGGGTGGGGATATAACTATGTCCAGCTAGCCTATTCATATGGGTAAATTTTGTTAATATAAAATCTATCTCTTTGATTTTAACCACCCGCCATCCGCTACCCAAATATGTGAACTTTTCTATTTTCTCATTTAACTTAGTGATACCCTCTACTAGAAAATTATCTGAAAAAACCTCTGCATTATTAGAGAAAAAATTATCTCTAATTTCCCCATCTTTCTCAAACTGGATTAAAACGGTGAATTGTATTTTAACTGTGCCCATACCGTTTATTTCGGTAATTAATTTATTTGTCATCTTATTTGTAATGAAAACTTGTACCAAGTTATCTTTTTCCATATTAAATCGTAAATTCTTTCTAGCCCCCTTAAAATCTATCTCAATTTCAGGTTCATCGTCAATATCGATCGAACCACCTATTTGATTATATATTGAATCACCAGTTGTATTAATTTTAACAATTTTAGAGGGAACACCAGACCCAAAACTAACAGCAGGCTGTTTATTATTATTTAGAATATTATTTATTTTAGTATTTAGATTCGTATTTAGATTAGTATTATTTACATTATTATTTACATGTTTTGTATTATAATTATAATTTATAGGTTTTGTATTTAGGTGTTTTGTAGTATTATGTGTTGATTGTTGTATTTTAATAAACAATTTCTTTTTATTTAAAGAGAACCGATTTAAATGCGATTTGTGAATATTATAAAACTCTATATATTTAATGCTTTGGGAAGTCTCGCATATTGGACATATAAAGTAGTTGATGCCATAGAATCTATGACCGTAGTATTTTTTCATATTTTTATGGCATATATTTGTATGATCATTTGATGACATGCAGTAGCGTGGGTATAATTTACCTGATGAATTATAAATATATATCAAATATATTAATAGATTTAAATATTAATAAAATATTGCATTTATATTTAATGTCTTTATTAACAATTCTTAAGCCATTTTTATCGCATAATAATTATAAAACGGAATAATAATCGGAATACATATATAATTTATTGTAATATTATTATTATCAGAGGTATAAAATATGGGAGATATCATAAATATTATTATCATTGTTATTATTATTATATTGTTATTATTATTATTATTATTATTATTATTATTATTATTATTATTATTATTATTATTATTTTTAAAAATTATTATAAAAGAGAGTAGTTGCGTGCTCAATGAAAACTATGTTTGACAATTAATATTTTCAAAGTATTATTTCTATTCAATAATTATTTTCATAACAACTTATTAATTTCAACATCATTTTCAGGAACATATTCATATTTGTCATAATTTTCAGATTTTTAATAATTATCTTCAGAAAGATTTTCATAATTTTCAGGAACATTTCGTGATTTTCAACATTTTCATAATTATTTTCAGAAACATTTTCATATTAATTTCAGGAACATTTTCATAATTTTCAGCAATTTCATAAGTTTCTGGAACATTCTCATAATTTTCAACATTTTCATAATCATTTCAGGAATATTTTCATCATTTTCAACATTTTCATAATTTTCAGCATTTTCATCATGTGGTTATTAAACAAATTAATTATCAAACACAATTTTAAATTAATTTTAAAAATAATAATAAAATATAACTAACATTTTGATTCTATATCGGAATCATCCTCAGATTCATCCCCATAATAAACGGAGGCATGATTAATTTTCTCCTCAATAGACGTGAGGGCATATTCATCAGAAACATTATTAATATTTGGGGCATATTCAACATTCGAGGTATCATCACCTAAAGTTTTTGTAATTCATTAATTAAATGAAATAAATTTACCCGTTGATTCCATGATAATATTTCGGGTATTGTCCTCAATAACATTTTCACCGTCATTAATAGGCTGATCAACTAAATAATTTTATTTTCAATTAAATTTTAAAAATAAATTTACTTAATAAAAGATCTTCTTCATTGTCACTAATAATAATTGGCAGATCTTGATTATAGTTGTCGGCCTCGGTGACTTCATACCATAAATTCTCTAAAATAATAAATAATAATAATAATAAAAATAAAATAATTTACCGTTTTCTCCTGCCAACATGGCGCGTAAAATATTATCTAATTCATCGTCCATTTTTAATCGAAAATTTTTTAGTCGAAAATTTGTAAAATTTAAAAATAATTGTGACGAATTTGAAAATTGTAACTGCTTATAAAGAAAATAAATATTTTCCGGTCCAATCAGAATCAAGGAAGGGATAGGACAAAATACATTACGTTGCGGTATTTTAAAACTTAAATATATTTTAAAAACACATTTTGACACTAAAGTTGATTTATTTAATATTTTCATAATTTGCATCAATTTCATGATTATTTTCAATATTTTCACGATTTTCAATATTTTCATGATTGTTTTCTTCAAAAATCGTAATATATTTACAAATTATTATTATTATTTTTTATATTATTATTATTATTAATATTATTATTAATATTATTATTATTATTATTATTATTTTTTTATTATTATTTTTATTTTTATTATTATTATTATTTTATTAATATTATTATTATTATTATTATTATTATTACTATTATTAATATTTAAAAAAAAATTAAAAATAATATTAATAATGAAAAAAAATCAAAACAATATACATAGTTTTTAACCAATCCAATTTATAGAAAATTAAATTTTATCTATATATTATATTAATAAAATCCCAAGAAAATTACGTTAAATGTATGAAAAATACAAATTTATTGTAAAAACATGTGTGTATTACACACAAAACAAGATACATAAATTTTAATCAAGCTATTTTATAGAAAATTAAATTTTATCTATATAATATATTAATAAAAATCCAAGAAAATTACGTTAACCACGCGGAAAAATACAAATTTATTGAAAAAGCATGTGTGTATTACACACTAAACACCAAACTGAAATTGTAATTGCGCCATGTTGTAGGGAATTAAATTCTGCCTATACATGGTTAGACTTAAATATCGATCGGACCTGTGAAAAGAGACATAAAAGAGAAAAAACAGTAGAGTAGAAGGATTGGGGCCATCTAGACCACATATACCCCCCCCCCTCCCCCCCCGGCCGGAAAATTTTAAAAAATATTCTAAGTCTAAAAGTACATCTGTTCATATATAAATATTATTATTATCATTATTCTACACACGAGGGGGGGGGGGTTCTTGTTTTTACAATAAATTTGTATTTTTCATACATTAAACGTAATTTTCTTGGGATTTTATTAATATAATATATAGATAAAATTTAATTTTCTATAAAATAGCTTGATTAAAATTTATGTATCTTGTTTTGTGTGTAATACACACATTTTTTTACAATAAATTTGTATTTTTCATAAAATAAAAAATAAAAAGAAATTGTTTATTAAAATACAACAATCAACACATAATACTACAAAACACCTAAATACAAAACCTATAAATTATAATACAAAACATGTAAATAATAATGTAAATAATACTAATCTAAATACGAATCTAAATACTAAAATAAATAATATTCTAAATAATAATAAACAGCCTGCTGTTAGTTTTGGGTCTGGTGTTCCCTCTAAAATTGTTAAAATTAATACAACTGGTGATTCAATATATAATCAAATAGGTGGTTCGATCGATATTGACGATGAACCTGAAATTGAGATAGATTTTAAGGGGGCTAGAAAGAATTTACGATTTAATATGGAAAAAGATAACTTGGTACAAGTTTTCATTACAAATAAGATGACAAATAAATTAATTACCGAAATAAACGGTATGGGCACAGTTAAAATACAATTCACCGTTTTAATCCAGTTTGAGAAAGATGGGGAAATTAGAGATAATTTTTTCTCTAATAATGCAGAGGTTTTTTCAGATAATTTTCTAGTAGAGGGTATCACTAAGTTAAATGAGAAAATAGAAAAGTTCACATATTTGGGTAGCGGATGGCGGGTGGTTAAAATCAAAGAGATAGATTTTATATTAACAAAATTTACCCATATGAATAGGCTAGCTGGACATAGTTATATCCCCACCCCATCAGCTTTAAATTCTAAAAAAGCAATAGTAAACGTCAAAAACACTGACGATATGTGCTTTATATATAGTATTTTAGCCCTTTTAAAACGTAATGTAGTACATATAAATAGAAATAGAGTTAGTTCCTATGAAAATTATCTTGACGAGTTAAATTTTGACCCCATTTCTGATTGTCCAATGAAATTATGTGATATCCCTAAATTTGAAAGGAAAAATAGTGATTTAAATTTATCAATAAATGTTTTAATTTATAAAAAGAACCCAGCTAAGCCTTCTGAAAATGTAATTGACGATAATTATATTCCACATCATCCTCAATTAGATATTATTCACCGATCTAAGGTTATAGGTGGTGAACCCATATACTTACTTTTATTGGAAGACGGTGATAATTTCCATTATACCGCAGTTTTTAACTTACAAAAATTAATGAACTCACACCCTAACAGTGAATGCAGTGTTAAAATTAGAGTGAACTGGTGTCCTCATTGTCTCAATGGTTTTCGACATGAAAAAGCATTTAACGTACATGTTGCACTATGCAGTAAGAACCAGATAGGTACTACTTTGTACACGCTCCCTAAAGATAAAAATTTAATTTTTAAAGATTACTCCAAGACAATCACCCCGCCATTCGTGATATATGCCGATTTTGAGGCAATCTTGCCTGAAGACATCACCCACCACCAGAAACATATGCCAATAACAGCGGGCATGTTATTAATTAATAATTATAATAATACCAGATTTTATTATGAGTTTGTTGGTGATGATTGTGTGTTGTCTTTCTTGCGTAAGGTGGAGGAAATTGCGGTCAAAATTGTCCTGCCATATTACGAAATTAATGGGAAAAAGCCCATGCAAACCTTGTCTTTCACTGAAGAGCGGGCTTTTCGAGAATCCAGAACCTGTTATCTGTGTAAAAAATTCATTAGAGATAGAGTTAGGGACCATTGCCACTTCTCAGGCAAGTATCTTGGTGCTGCTTGTAGGAAATGTAATGTTTCTCGGCGAATTCAGAGACAGTTACCAGTTGTCTTTCATAATTTGAGGGGGTATGATCTCCATCATATTTTGAAGTATGGTTTGAATAATTTTCCTTCTTGGGAATTAAATATTATTCCGACTACTACCGAGAAATTCATCTCCCTCATCGCGTATATTAACAAATTGCCTGTTCGTTTTATTGACAGCATGCAGTTTGTTAATTCATCTTTAGCAAAAGCGGTTAAGACTCTTTCCGATCTGCCTTTAACTTCTTCTGTTTTTGATGGCGCAATTGTTCGAGCCAAAGGTATCTTTCCTTATGGCTTTGCTACATCGCTTGAGGTTCTGGAATCGACTCTTGAACTACCTCCAATCTGGGATTCTGTGTCTAATGATGAGTATGCATTAGCTCAAGTTATTTGGACTCAGCAAAATTGCAACAACATGTTAGATTACATGTTAACTTACCTTAAATTAGATGTATTTCTCCTCGCAGACTATTTTCAACAATTCCGTGCAAAGGCCATTGCATATAATGGTCTTGAGCCTCTTAATTTCTATGGCATTCCCGGTATGTCATGGGCCTCAGCGCTTATGACATTAACGGAACCCATTGAACTTTTGCAGGACATAGAAATGTTTAATTTCTATGAAGGAGGGATACGAGGTGGGTTAACATTTGTTAACAAACATTATGTTGCTAGTTCTGAAGACACAGAACTCTTGTACATAGATATTAACAACTTGTATGGATGGGCCTTAAGCCAAAATCTGCCTTATGCTGACTTTGAATGGGTGTATGATGATCTTGATTCTGTCTTGAATGAATGTATGAATGAGGATATTGAAAATCTTCCATATGGGTATACTATGGAGGTTGATATTGATATCCCTCAGTGTTTGCATGATTTTTTGAATGATTTTCCGATTGCTCCGGAAAAGATGTGCCCGCCAGATTCGAAAGTTGAGAAGCTGATGCTCACGCATTGGCCGAAGAAGAACCATGTTCTTCATTGGCGACTTCTCAAGTTGTATATAGAATTGGGGGCTATTATTAAAAATGTACATAGGGCAATTAAATTTAAGCATGCACCTATATTTCGTTCTTACATAGACAAAAACACTAATTTACGAGCCAATTCTACATGTGAATTATATAGGGATTTATACAAATTATTTAACAATAGCTTGTATGGGAAATCGGTGGAGAATCTGAAAAAGCGGATGAATTTGAGGCTATGCAATTCAGCTGAAAAGATGATTGTATATGCATCAAAACCTACTTTCAGAAAATCTATCAAAATTGCTGATGATCTGATTGCGGCTCATCTGGATAAAGATTATATATGTTTAGACAGACCTAGCTATATTGGTCAAACAGTGTTAGATTTGTCTAAACTGAGGATGTACCAGTTACAGTATATAGAATTGTCTAAATATCGTTTAGAGTTTAACTGTGATATAAATATCGTTGCCGGTGACACTGACTCCTTTTTCTTAGAGATAAAGCACTGTAAGCTTGACACTCTTTTGCCGGCAATGATTCGTGATAATCTTTTAGATACTAGCAATTATGATCCTGCTCATCCTTTGTATTCAAAGAGTTTGGATTCTGTGATAGGAAAATTTAAGGACGAAAGTAAAGGGCTTGGTTATAAGGAGTGGGTTTTCTTAAGACCCAAGTGTTATAGTTTGTTAGGAGATAAGGCAACACTTAGGGCTAAGGGAGTTCAGCTTGGTAATACTGAGATAGGGCATCAGTCTTATTTAGACTGCTACAACAACAGCGTAGTATATACGGTGCCACAAACTAGAATAGGGACGCGTAACCACCAGCTTCTTACGTTTAAAAATACCAAGATTGCATTGTCAAACAACGATGACAAACGATTATGGGTGGGGAAAAATTCAAGTCTCGCATTTGGACATTATTTAGGAATAAATGCCTTAGATGTTGATCAAGTAATTTTAGAAATTCGTCCACTATTCGGAGGTCGAAGTCCAGATTTCAATGATGCCAATGATGACAATGATATTGATATGACGTATTATTATCGAATTGATCTGTGATTTAATATATCTTTTAATCTTTTAATGTCTTAATTTATTATCATTTTTATGAAAACTAATGATAATTTTGTAAATCTTAATAATAATAATAATAATAATAATAATAATAATAATAATAATAATAATAATAATAATAATAGTAATAATAATATTAATGATAATAATAATAATAATAGTAATAGTAATAATAGTAATATTAATAAAAATTGTAATCATAATAATAAAATGACTTTGTATTTACATAACCCTTGTTAAATTATTTTATTGTTTAAATAAATGTATGTTTTTTTGATATGTTTAATAATATCCTTGCGACTTGTTGAATGTGACCAGTACCCTTACGACAAATACACATAGGGGGACAGAATATCTTGTCGGATAAACTCGGACTAAATATAATAATAATCCCTGTGTTTCAAAGACCTTTATTTTCAAATAATAATATCTCTTGTCGGGAACTCTCGAATTTCAACTTAAAAAAAAAATGAACTTTATATTAAAAAATTTGACCTTGAAAAGAATTTTAAAAATTTTCCCTAGAGGGGGGGGGGGTGGGGGGTATGTGATCCAGCGGACCCCTGATCTAGCGGACCCCTATCCATCTACTATTCTGTAATATAGAAATTTAAAGATGGATGGAAAATTTAAATACTTGGATATGGCGAAAGGAAATTTTTAAGACCTAAATGACATAACATGAAGGGTAGTAAGGGGAATAAGAAATCGAAAGGGGTCAGAAAGAAAGATACTGTACTAACCCATATATATAAGAGCATTTTAATCAATTATCTAGTAATATTTAAGAATGTCATATTTATCTTCAAATTGTATATTTGGATTATTGGTTTTTCTATTTACAGTTTTAATCTTTTAGAAAAAATGATACCGACTCTGATTGGAAAGATCAGGGAGCTATATCCAAATATTTTAAAGGATTTTATCTATTGGCACCAGAGATTATTCCATTCAGAATATGGGTGTCAACTACCATAGATTTGAATTTTGGTCTTCTTTGATCACTTTAGGACGTTAAAGAAAGATCTTGCCCCTGTTGACAACAGTAATAAGCCATCAGAAATACAACATATGACTATTAAGAAAAGAGATGAGAAAGGCACACTTTCATCAATTGTGGATAATTAATAAATGTTTAGTTATTATAACTTCTTGTTTTTTAATGTAAATTTTTATGTTGTTAGTGTTACTCTTGATAGTACACTATTTGTGATATCATACTAGTTAATTTAGTATACGTTTTAATTAAATAATTAACTAATTTACAATACTTCTGTAATACATCTGCAAACCATGTTTGACTCACATAGAAAGGTCACACAAAGGTGATTCCTACACGCATGTTGTTTGCAATACAAATGCATTAATTTTATTGGTTAAACACAAGTATAAAAGAGAAATGAAATGACATGATAGTCATTATTTTTTAATATGAAATCTAAGAATAACGTTTTGGTGAGAAATCGTTTTCTAACTTATTGAAAGAAACAAGCCCAATTAAGAAAATAAATGAGACGAAACCGGTACCAATCAAGAAAGGTGTGAAAATAGTACAAATGTATCATAACCTTAATATATATTTCTTGGTAGATGAAATTCCATATAAATTCTGAAATGTTGTCAAATTGATCAAGTTGCAATATTTAAGTTTAGTTATAACAATCGGTTCCATCTAAAGATTTATTATTTATTAACACAAAGTGATCACTCTTAAATAGTAATGTATATTGCGCAATAACTGACACGTTGTATCTCTTTAACCATTTGATTCGTCGGTGCCGCGTTGTATCTAGATATTGCAATTCAACTTGATGATCTGAAACAAATATAAGAATTTTATATGGATCATCATATTGAATATCATTTTTGTTTCTTTTATGTGGCTCTTGTCTTACTAGTACCTCCTCCCCTACTTCGAAATATCGTTGAATTTTTTTGTCGTTCTCAAATTTCCTCATCTTTGGCGCAGCTTGCTTGTTATTCGTTTGCCCTTTTTCTGAGATATCGTGTACTTGATGTTTGAGTCTAGAATTAGCGTGTAACGTTATTTTCCGTCTATATACTATCTCAAATGGTGAATATTTTGTAGAACTTTGATAAGTTGTATTTATACTGTATTCAATTCGAGGCAGCAGTTTGTGCCACTGTTTTTCAATAACAATTATTTTGATTGTCTTCATCTTATTGTGCCAATAAACATTTGCTTCTGTACATCCCTGTGGTTTTTGAGTTCCTGGAAAAACTCAACATATTTTGATTTCACTGATGCTTAACCGTGGACTGTCAATTTTATTCCATGTTTTCTCATTCATCACTGTAATTGAGGTTCCAGAATCCCACGACATCTCAATCTCAAAATCATTTTTCATCATCTTGCTCCATTCTCTTCCATCTAATGTCGCATACCTCATTCCTTCTGTTCTGTCATTCCGATTTTCTTCCTTTACAACCCATTTACGAAATGTATGCAATAGTGCCTCGTGTTTTTTTCAGTTTCCACATCATGAATTGCATAATCATTAATTGATTCTCTTGTTTCTGCAACATCCGAGTAATTTCTTTCGTTTTCTTTGTCATGTACACAAGCTATCATTTTCTTGTTCTCATAGTTCTGTTGTTCTTTCTTTCTTAATAAATAACAATCACGGAAATTATGCCCTCCCTTACCACATATCAAACATTTATCTTTTAGTGGACATTCATATCTTCTATACCCATATTCTCCACAGCAAAAACATTGGCCTGACTGTAATTCCCGTTTCTTGGATCCAGAAGGCCTTTAGATCGATTGTATAATCTCTTGGCGATGTGTTTAAGTGAAACCGTTGGTGTCTTTCTCTGCACATTCCTTTCGACTGCATGATTCATTTCGTTATTTTTGTTATACGAATTATCTGGTAAATTCTCTCTTCTATAATTTAATTGGCTTATTAATACAATGTTGTTACTTCTATTTGTTTCTCTTGTAAACGTTTCTGAATTCCTTCTCTTTGTTGCTTCCGCGTAACTACTCTTCTTTATTACCATAATTTTGTCCGTTTTTTATTCCACTTTTTCGTAAATTATGGCCAGTTGATTTCTTTCTTCTGCTGTCATCGTTGTTTTCATTATTAGCGCATCTTTTAATCTTCGGTCTCTGACTCGTCCAGTTATAATTTCATTGTCAATCTCCTCTACCCTCATTCCTGAATTAATAACTTCACTCACTAATTTTAATACCCTGATTTTGAAGGTTGTATATCTCTCATTTTCCTCTTGTCTGATTGCAGCAAGTTCTTTAATCTTGTCTATAATAGTCAATTTAATTTTAAATGTTTCGGAAAACCATTCTTTAGCTGCTTTATCTGTTGTTTTTTCTGTTTTGAAATTTTTCCACAGCGTAGACACTTCATCGCAACGGAGAAAATCGAATGCTTCTGTCCTCTTCAAATCATTCCTAGCGATCCAATCATCAATTGCCTGCATCCATTTTTCTGCCGTCGTATCTTCTAATTTCAATATCCAAGAGTTCTTGCACACGCTTCGGTAGTGCGTTTCTTGCAGATTTTTTCCCTTCTCCTTGAGTCGTCATTGTGTGAACATTTACGGCGTGGTCACCAGTTACAAAAATTGGTTCCATCTAAAGATCACTCTTAAATAGTAATGTATATTGCTCAATAACTAACACATTTGTTGGATGATGAGGGTAGGCCCATCACCACATTCAACCTTAATAAGTATTACAAGACAGGGCCCAGAAAATATAAGGTTAATATATGCGCAGAAGAAAGACGATAGATCCACGAAGTCAGAAACAATCAATGTGACTATCTTTTGTAACAATCATCTATTTATCTTTACTGACTATTGACTATTCTTGAATTGTTTATGTATATATTTCTATTTAATTGTGTATCTATTGATGTATAGATATTGTGAATATTTTATTAATTAAATTTTA
>CAUHTR010008003.1:18211-34388 GCA_959609185.1 Schmidtea polychroa
ATTTTTTGATTCTCAAACGATTTTCGATGATTTATAGCTCATTCGATTCATAACAATTTCCTCTATAATTTGCTACCATCGAGTTAAAAAATAAAAAAATTAATAAATCAATAAAAATTAATTAAAAAATACAAACATTTAAATTTTTATTTCAATTTTCTCATTAAAATAAAACTTTATTTACAAATCAATTCCTATTGAAATTTGAAACATTCATATTGATAATTATTTTCAATTTACTTTTTAAAAACCCATTTTTAGACATTTCCCTTTGGCATTTAGTATTAAGTAAACGAATTTTACGTGTAAATGAATTTTCATGTGTCATTGGAAAGTTTGGATAGTAAACATAAATCTCCTACATAATAATGATAATACAACAATAATAATAATTATATAAATAAAGATAATTATCGCCATCCGTACATCCTTTTCATTTTATTTTTTGATAGCATCACTATCATCATCAGGTTACCTACATTCACGAGGGATGAATAACTATATAATATTTATAATTTATAAACAAATTATTAAATTATAAAAATTTTTTTTCCAATTTCACCACTGACTTTTTTTCCATTTTTTTCCTTGATGTTGAAAAGATATATTGATGACATTTTCATAGTCTCCACGGTACCTCTCAACATAATCTTGGCACATGCAAACTCCACTAACACCAATATACAGTTCACTCTTGAAATACCTGACCCAGAAGGCAAAATTGCTTTTTTAGATACCATGATAAGTCCTTCTGAAGGTCCAGACACACTTGCATTCAACACAAATTTATTCACTAAAAGTCTACACAGTGGACACATTCTTCTTTGAGAAAGTCACGTTCCAATCTAACGAAAAATCGCTCTTTTAGTAGGAGAGAGAAAAAGAGCAATAAGGAAAAAAAAAAACAACAAACCTTTGAAAACTTCAAAACATGGTTTTTTGCAAAATGGATACCCAAAGGAGTTCGTAGAAAAATACTTTTTGAGTGAATATACCTCCAATAGGTATAATACACAAAAGGAACATGTCAATAAGCCAGTAATATACCTACTCTTTCCTTTTTTAAACAATAATAACATGTAAAATAATCCGAGCTTATATTCGCAATATGGAGTAGCCAGTTCATATTCGCCCAATTTTTACAACCACTGCACCTTTGAAATCACAGCTTCGTAAGTCTCAAAAATCTCTAACATCAGACCTATTTCATCCAGATTGTATATACCAGTACTCCACCAAATGTTTTTGCTTCTCAAAAAACATTGTATACTAAATCACTTGCACAAGATGTGACGTATCGTACATAGGCGAAACACATCGAACTTACCAAACAAAACTCAACGAACACATCAAAAACAAAACCAGCAATTATCACGAACACTGGGAAAAAGTACACAAATCAGCACCACTCATACACGAAACAAAATGCAAAATATTACAAGATACTTTCAAAAATAATTTGCAAAGATAAGCCGCAGAGACTCTGTATATCAAAAAACATAAACCATCTATCAACATTCAACTACATTAAAAAATCCCAGAGACATTTATTTAAAATATATATAATTAAAGAAACGTTTTTTTAAAAAATTTTTTAAATTATAAAATAAAATATAAAAAATAATATAGGAAATATAATTGAAATACAATTAAATATTAACCAAAAAATTTTATATTAAATAGGAAATAAATTTATTTTTCCACAACAAAAAGTTGTAAATTTAATAATGATCAAATTCACTTGAAAAAGGCTGTGACAAAAATTCATGAATATCAAAAACATCGATATATATATATATATATATATATATATATATATATATATATATATATATATATATATATATATATATATATATATATATATATATATATATATATATATATATATATATATACTGATATATATACTGATATATATACTGATTTATAGTCTTCCAGCTCTTTTTAATAAATTATTAAATCTATGAATTTTTAAATTATAAATAATAATCTTAAATAATTATTTTAAAACAAACACTATTTTTATTTTTAAGTTTTTAAAAAAATATAATTTTAATTATTTTTAACATAACTATTATTCAGTATATATCAACATACAAAAACTTAATTGAAAACATTCAAAACACACCTATTCACCGCATTCTACACATTGATTTTCGGATTAAAAGTTCTTATTAATAATGCTTTACATATCACACGCTCAAAACTTATAATAAAATTGGCTTGGTTCATTTTAATAAATGTAAATTTTTGAATGTAAATTGACTGATATGTCGAATGATGTAGTGAATATTAGTGTTGATACTAACAAACAAGATGAGCCAAAATATACGATGGTATTGCCGTATTCTGAATGATATAAAAATTACGAAAGAAAGATAGGTAAACAGCTGAGTGAATTGAATTATAGAATTGTTTTGAAATTGTGCAAAGTACGTAGTATGTTTGTTAGTAAATCTCAAGCGCCGGTTGGATTGTGTTCGAATCTCGTTTATCAATTTACATGTAATGGGTGTAACGCCATATACATTGGAGAGACTTCCCGCCATCTTTGTACTCGAGTGCAAGAACATTGTCGACCGAGTGTCCAATATTAAGGATCATAATAAAGGCTGTATGAGAGAATTAGGAATGTCTGATTTTAAAATCTTATCAAAAAATTTTGATGATTGTTTTGAACGTGTGATATGTGAAGCATTATTGATAATAACTTAATCCGATGATCAATTATAATAGTAATAATGAATTATTAAATAGAAACATTGTAATATTTATTAATAAATCCCAAATATTTATTTCATTTTGTTTAAAAGTAAAATATACTATAAAACTCGAAATAACCCCTCACGGTAGTTATTTTTTTGTAAAGGATTTTTTCAAAAAATGCAGGGGTGGGGAATTATTTGAGGTATTATAAAAAATAAAATGAATTTAAGCAAATTTTTATTCATCCTCCATTTCAGAAAAATTGGACTCTGAAACATCATACGTGGAAATTTTTTGAATCATTCTATCGCTTGAATTTTCGGATCTGATTGCTGAATTTCACTTTCTCTCAGCGTATGTCTATCAATACCAAATCTTGTAGCTACTTCTGAGATATTTCCATTAAGTCGATAACTATCAATTGCATTTAACTTATGCTTGTTTTTATATTTCTTATTTTTTTATTTAAATTTTAATAATATTAAAACAAAAGCAAAAAATATATGAAATTTTTAATATTTATTCAAATAACGATAATTCCCGGTGAATTATTTTTTCAGAATTTTTTTGGGAAAAATTTGATTGGGTGGGGAATTATTTCGAGTTTTAGAATATATTAATCGAAATAAAACAAAAAGATTGAATTGATTAATCTACAAAAATGATATTAATTATCTTAATATAATTTGGTTTGGAATATGATCAAATGTTCAAACCCTTTCTCTCTGAGTCGCTTAAGAATTTTAATTATTCTTTGATGTAAATTCATCTATTTATCTAAGCCAAATCCTTTTTTGATTTTCAATTTTAGTAAAATATTAATCAAATCCTTCTATATGGTTAGGGTTCAGTTTACAAAATAAATCCTCATACTAATTTTCATCATTATTTTAACTTGTTAATTAGTTGCCCATAACTATTCTCCCACAAAATATTAATTTCCAATCTTAATTAGTTTTTAATTAATTTTTATTTTAATTCCAGTTCTCGAATTTTATTTATTTATTTGAAATTTCACATTTTAAAATTTATTTATATATTTTACGCAAACTTCAACATTATTTTTTATTATTATTATTATTATTATTATTATTATTATTATTATTATTATTATTATTATTATTATTATTATTATTATTATTATTATTATTAATAATAATTTCTAGATTGAAAATACTATCAAAATTACAGATCTTGTTAAAGATAGAGGATCAAAATTAACTGAACTTCAAACGGAAAATGAGAATTTGCGCCGGGAAGTCCATATTTTAAAATCGAAGCTAGAAGAATCGAAAAGCCTTAACTCTGAATTGGTAGACAGACTTCGAGCGGCATCAGAAGCGCAAGTTCAACGCAAAATTGAATCAGAGAATGAGCGAACGAATAAATTTGTAGATGTGTCATTGTCACCAACGACTTGTTACGATATTTATATTCAAGATATCATAAGCAGTCGAGATAGATTGCTTGGCGAGAATCGGGATTTAAAAGTAAACTTAGAAAGAAGCGAAAATCAAATATCTACTTTGTCCGAAACTATAAAATATTTGGAAGAAATCACAGACCCGAAACTAATGGCCAATAAAGGAATCGACGATACCAATATTGACAGCCGGTCGAAAACGGAACTATTGCATTTGATCCGAGAACATTTCAATGACAAAATGACCTGGATGGATTATGCAATTAAACTGACAAAACAAGCAGTTTATTTTGCACCAGATCTACTACAAATCAACCGAAATGTTATGACAACTGAGGAAAAGGAAGAATTTTGTTGTAAAAGCGAGGAAAAATGGGCAAGTTTTGCCATCACCCTATTGCAGAGTGTTCAGAAAGTTTCCCCAACGCTCATTCAAAGCTTGATCGACAGCAAAGATTCCCTTTCATCAGATTTAATGAAATCCAAACATCTGAAAATCGAAAAATTATCCCGCTAATTTTGGCGGATTAATATCGGCCGTTAACTTAGTCAATCCTCTACCTTCTCCTCATATCCAATGTTGCCTTGATTCTGATAAATTCACTCATTTTTCAATATTTTATTTGGTTTTGTCAAGATTTTTTTTTCTATTTTAATAAAATCGATTTAAAATTATTTCTTAAAACATTTTTTTCAAATTTTCAAAATTAATTTTGGAAAAATCAATATAAGTTTGTAAAAACAAAATATTGATTTCATTTGTACGGCTTTGAATATCCCGACAATGTCCATGCCCAAAGGTGTGAGCTTCAAATTTGAAATTTTACACAAAGCAAAAACATAAAATAAAATAATGTTTCTTAAAATATTTCTGGCATCTTCATGTTTCTTGCGAAGATCTTCTAAATTTTCCAAATTTCCGTTTTGAAGGACCCATGAGGATATTTCATTCTGAATTATCTAAAAATAATAGTTAATATTTTTATAGATAAAATTATTTAATAAATTACTTAGAGTAATAATTTGAAATAATTCTCATAAAAAATTGATATTTGAAAAGAATCTGCTTCATAAACATGAAAGACACTATGACGCGTGGCTAGTTCATCCATGATTCGAAAAGAGGACAAAGTACCAGTTTAAAATGGTACTCATTTGCTCTAATCAATTTCTGATTTAAAATATCACAAAATTAATAGGATCTTCATCTGTTATGTTCTCAGCACAGGATTCCAAAGCTCTTAAACTTGTTACTATTTGATTTCTTCATTTGAAAGTACTCCATTAAGTAAACTTATAATAAAATTGGCTTGGTTAATTTTAATAAAAATATTGACAAGAACTCGTTATTTATACAAATAATGTATGAATCTGATTAGCTATTTTTATAACAATAATAATAATAATAATAATAATAATAATAATAATAATAATAATAATAATAATAATAATAATAATAATAATAATAATAATAATAATAATAATAATAATAATAATAATAATAATAATAATAATAATAATAATAATAATAATAATAATAATAATAATAATAATAATAATAATAATAATAATAATAATAATAATAATAATAATACAATAAAATGATAATTTAAGCCTTTTGCTGCAAATAATGTATTTAATGAAAGAATTTTCGACTATACGATAGTCCTTGTCAATCTCCTGGAATTTAGCAATGTTCTTCCTCAAAATACCCTTCAATCTTTCTTTTATTTCCTTTCTCTTAATTTTCATTGGTTGTAAATATAATGAATTGTTTTACTAAAAACTTTTAAAATTTTTACATTTAAAATTTCAAAATGACACAAACTAAAAATTTTTAAATTTTTTACAGCTTCTATAATAATAATAATAATAATAATAATAATAATAATAATAATAATAATAATAATAATAATAATAATAATAATAATAATAATAATAATAATAATAATAATAATAATAATAATAATAATAATAATAATAATAATAATAATAATAATAATAATAATAATAATAACAATAATAATAGATATAATAATAATTAGTTTTAATGTATGATTAACAAAGACATGTGCAATACAATTACATGATTAAACAATGACATTTGAATATTAAAATCACTAATAAAATGTATTTGAAAATTTTGAGAAATTTCTATGTCTAAATATTTCGAAAAAAATCCAAAATAAAAATTATACGATTGCAAATTGTGAAACTCATTGAACTAATTACAGAATTAATTCTTTTTTATGTGAAAAAAAGAAAAAAAGAAATTTCATATTTATCCAAAATTATTTATAAGGAATTAATAGAAATAATGGGAAAACGCGTCCAAAAAGAAAAAGGTAATCAAATTATTAATATTGACAGAAAGTATTTCGCAATTATTGTCGACTCAACTCCAGATTTGTCCCACCTTGACCCGCCAGCTGTAATTGTAAGGCATCTTTATAATGGACAGCCATACGAAAGATACTTAACTTTTATTCCTATTGAAAACAATACAGGTCCGTCATTACTATAAGATTTATTTTCTATACGTGCAATTATGAGATTGTTACATGTTGTCTTTAAACGGTTTCTGTACTTGATTCGACTTGTACTCGGACTCGTCGAGTCTCTGGGTAGGTACTCGGATTCAGGACTTGACTTGAATTTTAAAATTAAGCAAAAACCAGTAAATTCAAAAACCAACTTATTTAGGAATGTTTTTACGAATTCCTAGATTTATGCTTTATTTATTTCATTTAAATTATACACATTGCTGCGGACATTAATAAAAATTCGTCTTCACTTTCAATTGTTACTAATTAAAGTCAAAGTATACACAAATAACAATGAAAATTAGAAAAATATTCTTATACACTATTCAATGTACAATGTAACAGCTTAGTCTCGAGTCTCACCGTTATCGGCTGCCGACCCTCAGATAGCAACATCACTTTTATTCTTCAACGATCAAGTTTACCAGGACTTAGTATTGCTGCAGTATTGAAGCGTGGTAAATGTTGATTTGCCCAAAATTTGAATAGAAAAAAAACCCAATATTTAAATTAAACACTCGATGAATGGAACAGCTCACAAACGAAAAAATAAGTCAATGAAATTCTCCATGGCACCTCAAATGAAGAAACATACAATCTTGAATTAGTTCGTATATTTGGATTGTGTAGAGTAACACAATTACTCACCAATTTGTACCTACTAAACAGACTTAAGACTAACCATACAATTATTAAAAAGACTTTACCAAAATTAAGATAATAATGAATCAACGGAAACTTCACAATACCAACAATTAATAATAGTTGAAAATCCAAGAAAATCGACAATGGAGGAAGGACTTGATTTAAATCTGAAAACGCAGCTGAACCTTCAAAAGAATCTATGACTTATAGCAAACAGAAACAAGAATTTTTGCCTTTCAGAAATGCTGGAAAACGAACAAGTAATCTTGATGACCTGTACAACACACTTTCCTCCATAATATCAACTTCAATTTCTAATGAAAGAACATTCTCAATAAGTACCAACTTATGTACTAAAATCAGATCGAGACTTGCTGACAAGTCTCTTAACTCGTTAGTGTTTCTCAAATATTTCTATCTTAAGACAAATAAAGCAATTAAATTGAATCAAATAAATGTTCAAATAGTTGTATCTTGTTTTAAAGTTGAATATTTAAAAATAAATAAATTTGAGTACATTTTCTTTTAAGTTATTGACACGACCACAAATCTCAGTTGAAAATCTTGTAATGTAATAAATAATATTAATTTTAACAAATTTTATTAATTTTTTTTACATATATAATTTGGTTTAAAAACATTTACAGAAGGCCGACTTTGAGAGTCCCCAAAAAATGGCAAATCCCGCAATGGTCACAGCTCAGATAGACTGATTAACACTTGATAAAATTATATGCCGTTTATGATGGAAAAGTTGTAAGCTTTCAAGGTAAAGGTAACATGCAAGGGTGGGCTGCCAAATTTTGAACAACCGGCTCACTATTATTTCGAAGAAAAAGCGGTACATGAGTACATTGTCTTCATTAATTTTTCTACAGTATAAAATAAAGTTGCAACAAGTAACGAAGGAAATAAAAAAACGGGCGCTACCATGTGTAGTGTGCCGAAGCTTCACAACTTGTGATTCACTCACAAGCAAGAGCCAATCACTTCCCATTTTACGTACGCACATGATATGTTTGCGAGTGTGTGCCACATCGGCCCGATGTGCATATTTTGCATAAACATACTATTAAAATGGCTAAATATTTGGTTTTAGGGGTAATTTAACAAGCTGCTCACGCGAGTCAGACCGAGCCGGCTCCAGCCCATCTCTGGTAACATGTCTAAAACAAAATATTTTAGAGTGATTAAGTGTATAAAAAATAAACAGAAGAGAGCTAAATAAATGGTACTTCTCAAAAGTAAGTAATGTTAAAAATTTATAAATCAAATTCCGGAATTTCCAAAGTTTTTCTTAAAAATTGTTTAAATGAATAATCCTATTTATATTTTATATAAAACACGCGATATTTTTATTTTAGAAAATCACGTGAAATATCTAAATATTTATAATACAATTATCGATTTTTCAAGTTATTCTAAAAATTTTTAATAATCATTTGTCATTCAATCTTAAAACCCCTTGAACTGTTGAGAAATACATGTATTTCTTGATAAGGATGTTTATGACAAACAAATTTGTAAAATCAAGTTAAAAATAATTAATTTTTATTTTTCCAAAAAATATTTTTTACAATAAAAAGGAAAGAAAATTTCAAATTAAAAAAAATACAAAAAATGCATCAACGTGTCACAGTATTTCTCAACCTTTTTTTTATTGTACTACCGAGTAATAAAGACAGTTGGCGTAACCCTAGAGAAAAATAATTTTTTAAAAAAATACTTTGTTTCATAAATTTAGGGTGAAATTATGTAAAAACAAATATGAAATAAATTAAAAAAATTTATCTGTGTGCCCATTTGTATACGCATTAATTTTTATTATTGTCTTTTCCCACAAGTATGTTTTCATGCGTACCCTTAAGGGTACTCGTACTACTGGTTGAGAACATCATTCTTGAAAGAGGCACATTTTACACATTGATATTTCCTGTTGTTTTGTTTCTGTACTTTCTTACATATAGAGTCTAGGAGTAAATCTCATCAAGTATCAGTTAAAAGAAGGTTTTATGTGCCTCATTTGTTATTAGTTAATATTTATGTTTACGTATTTCATGATCTAAACGTTAATTACAAAGGATGTTACAGTTCTTATGAAACAAAAGACTTCTCAAAGCTCAATAGACAAGTTCACGTTTTCTCTTTATATACATCTAAGTTGAATTAGAAGTAACCTTAACAAAATATTTCAAGGTCATATTAAAACGTATTTTAATTACACAAAACCTTTTTTATGAACAATTTCTAAGTCTCAAAACGCTGTTCCTTAACCCGAAACAATAAAAACGCTACTTGGAACTTGCTTGTGTAATAAATTGGAACGAAATAAGCAAATAATTTGATATATTCATTCACAGCAGCTAACAGTACAATACAAAATAATTGAATCAAGTTCGTTGGAAATCTGAAGTGTTGGAAAACTGAAATTTATTGGACCTGAGCGATAAAACGGTTTCAATAAAGCAATATTTCCATTTAACTGCACTGTGTTTTTTTCCTGTAACTCGGGTTTAGTTGAGTTCCAAATTGCTAAAGTCACTTGTCCGAGAAAAGGCCATTTAGATTTGTATTCGTGACTCTCTTGAATCCACAATCGAAAGCTTATTTGAGAATCATTATTGGATTCCGTCCCCCTCGGATAAAAATATAGCCACATTTCGTATTTATTACAGCACGAAAAAAAATAATCACTGGCAATTTCTTGGTTTCGATTTCTTAGGTCCAATAAGTTTTTGATTTCCCAACGGAAAGAGGTAATCTTATTGGAATTAGCAAGTTTTTTGGACTCTAATCCCATAGAATTGGCCTGTAACCTTGGTAGGATATACAAATTCAGAGGCTAATAACAAATATTAACACCCGATTATACAAACAAAAAAATAAAACTTTAACTAAAATATCATTTTTAACAGTTTTGTCATTTTCTTTTTTATTTTTGTCATTGTAATGAAAACAACTTTGAAAATTAGTGAAACCTCCAACATTATTCTAAAAAAAAATAAAAATGAATAAATATCTCAATAAAACTTGCTTTGCTTCGAAAATCTTTTTTGCAATTTTGTTTATTTTCGATTCCAATTAACGGCTTCGTTCCATTTGCATCAATCGACTTGGAAGTTCTTATAAATTTATCATCTTTTGAATGAGAAAAGTTTTTGTTCAAAATTTTGGGGTTTATTAAGCAATTCGTGCAATACGAACGTTGGGACGACCCACGAGAGTTTTTCCCAACATGTTTATTACAGATAACACAGAAAGATTTGACAATATTAGAAGTTTCTGTATGTTTTTCAATGTCTTTAAAATTTACCATTTTGAAAATTACAAATTGATAGAATATATTTAATAAAATAATAACTGAAACTTTTTTGTTTAAATGAACTAAAATGAACTGATCACTTGATTCTTATTGAAAAACCAATTACATTTGTAATATTGGATAAACAATTAAAGGGCAAAGTAGAATAAATTTAAAATCAATGAAAATTAATTAAACAGAAATTGTTTTTATTAACATTTTTATAAAATGTGAAACCTCATTTGAAATCACAACGACGCTCAAATAGTTCAATTACAACCAAAGGGGAGAAATCAAATTTATATTTTAATCTTTGAAAAAAACAAAACTCTTTTCATTTGATAACTTTTTATTCCAAATGCTTTTTTGTAATTACACATCGGCGCCTCGAACGTTTTATTAAAACAAAACAGAAATGAGAACAACCCAGTGCATTACGTTGTCTTGTACAGGAATATTATATTAATTGATATAAATTACTTTAATTTAGGTAAATGTCCTGAAGATATCTATTGAGAGAGTTACAATAATGGCACTAACGTGAACCGAAAAAAACAAAACTTTACATTTCATTATAAATCCCAACGCAATTTACATCCCGTTGTTTCCATTCTTTTAAATTTGTTTTAATGCAGCAGCAAAAAGTACAGTTGAAACTATAATTTTCTTGGGAACAATAATTCAATAACTATTAAGTAAGAAGTACTATGTCTCTTTGCTCACATTTGATATGTCTTTCCTTTACAATTTCTTCCTGGATTGACAAATAAGCGAGTGGTTCTTTTGAAACCCTAATCAAAAATGGTAATGAAAACTGCCCCTATTACTTGACGAGAAATCCACATTACAGCAATCAGACAAATTTAATTTCAATTCTACAAAATTTATAATTCACTCATAAAAATATATGGACATTCAGAATTGCCAAATTCAACAGGAAATGAATCAAAATACAATGGTCATGAAGTTGTAAAAAAGGAACCTTATTCACATTTAGTTACAGTGCAAATTTACACATTAGTCATATTCTAAAGCAGTTGGATACCACACAAGACTCTTTAAACCATTCTAAGCGGGAATGAATTATTGCCAAGAGTAATAAATCGGGATTTATTGACTAGAAATTTCAAGCCGAAAGAACTTTCATAAAGCTTTACTGAGCAAGTCATGGATCGAGCTTTCAATTACATATATATATATATAATTTATAAATGTTTTCAATAACTTATTTCCTTTTTAATATTTCCAAGGCAATGTTTAACTACTCACCAAAGGAAGACATAATCATTTCATAGATCCGGTGAATAAGATAGTCAAGAGCGTTGACCTTAAAATAGAACACCCAGAGTAATTTATTTGGGTTGTACTTTTTACTGGACCCATCACATATAAAGTCCTCACTAATGTAATTCGTAGCACTGTTCAAATACGCAACGTTAAATAAAAAATAAGGAAATACCAATATATTCTATAAACGAATTTTGACGAATTTTGGCTATAATTTTGATTTACACATTACCTGACTACATTTATGTTAAAAAATATTTCTGAATTTTCCTCATTAAATTCTGTTGGTTATTATTTTTCAAGTCGGTTTTCTCTGACTCCTCGTGTTCTTATTTAAACAAATGAATCGAAACACAACACAGAAAAACTTTATTAAACTTCAATCAAAATTACAATTCGTTACTGAATTTGCACATTTCTCTCTGAACAAATATAAGGTACAAATTAGGGATGTTAAACGAGCAACGGTTAACCGGTTTCCGGTACGCAAACCGGTTCCCGGTTTTCTTATTTACAAACCGGAAACCGTTTCCCCAAATTTGTAGCACACACTATTGCATTCCGAGTTTGATCCGGAAATCGGTTAACAAAATAATAAATACAAGAAAAACCTGACGTTGACATTGACATGATGAATTTATGCATTTGACCTTTTGTTGATTTCGCACTTTCAAATTCCGCGTATGACATTTTTAGAGTGACCTTTAATCACCAGTGGCGTCACTCGGCTTAACGAACAATGATCGTTTTCTTTCTATTTACGAACAATACATTAATACCTTCAGGGAATTCACCCCATATTTCTAGTACTATCACTGCCACGTGGTTTTACTAGATCTGTGTTTTAGGCTGTATACTCGTCTGGGTATCTGAGTAAATTTTTTGTCAAATTGGTACTAATCGTAATTTGTTAAAATATATGACATTTCGCAATTTCAAGTGTTTCTATCTAAAGTTTAGATGTCTTACAGTGTACATACACACACTGCACTCCGAATATGGCCGATAAGGAAAACGTAAATTTCTACAGAAACATTGGAACGAATTACCTAAACAAAGATTTCGTATGATAAGATCGAACTCGGACACGCATGAATAGCAATTTTCGAATTTCAATACAGCTGAGGTACCATCCGCATTTCGATCATATTATAAGTTATAATGAATAATGAATAATGAATTATAAATTATGAATTACGAATTAGTATATTCTTAGTTTCAGTCCTTTAGTTCAATGTTTCTCGATATTTTTGAGAAATACAAAGTCATGGCCTGATGGGCCAGCTGAATTAATCAAGTTATTCGAGTACAAGTCTCATACGCAGTGCCAGCAATTGGTTCAATGTCGTTAAAAAATGATAATGTTACGATAAGATATTGCGAAATAATTGCACTTTTCTTTCTACCATCTGCGTTACGATATTGCGATATACTGAACAATTTTTATTGTACGATTTAGCCACCGCCGATCATGAATTGAAAACTTCTGATTTAGATATCTTCAATGTTATGTCAAATTAATGACATTTCGGGCATTTTAAATTGATATTATTAATAATTCCACCCTCGCGTTTGTGCCGACTGCCGATAAGCCTGATACAGACCAGCAATTAAGCGGTTTAGGGTTCTGGTAGAAATCCGCCAGAAACCGATTCTCGGATCAAAAGTCTAGTTTGCTATGCAGTATGCCCTAGAGTATAGTCAAAACGATGACCGGTTTCAAACCGGGTTTTCAGAAACGGTTACCGGTTTCGTATAAAATCCGGTTTTAACAACCCTAGTACAAATACAACCCAAAGGGCAATCACCTTTTCTGGTACGAGAATTAGACTTTACTTTTAATCACTGAATTTCGTCTTCCGATCGCTGATTGCTTTATTCACCAAACTTCTCTTGTTTCTTCGACCAACTGGCGGCTTGTCTGTTTTTGAGTTCCCTTTTTATATTTTTTCTGAAGGGGCAATTATCTACAGAATTAGGATTATTGCAATTAATTCTCTCCCCATGGAATCTTAGGTAAACATTTTTGGAATTTTTAAATTACTTTAATTTGTTTGTCCCAGATTGGCGCTCGGGTGAATTCCATGCCTTATCTAATCGACCGGGTCTCACTGCGCTTGAGATTTCCCATGGGCTCATGCTTTTCATTAGCTCGGACTTGTTTTTCGTTATAACTTTCCCTGAGTCACTTATTAAATTTTCATTATAATTTCTGAATTGGTCTTTCGATTTAGCGTTCAATTATACCCGTTTCCCCCGTTTAATATTGATGTAGTATGTTGTTATTTTTATTTATTATTATCATTTTAAGCTAAATTGTAATTAGGATTTGTAGAATATTATGTTCGTTTTTATTGCGATTATTATATTAAAGAAATAAAAACTTATAGTGTAATTCTGTATAGTAAATTATTAGTATAGAGAATTACAAAAATTAATCAACTCCGAGGCGTATCAATTCTTTTTAGTTGGTAGAAAATCCACAAAATAAAACTCGACTTTTATTTGGAATTAAATATTTGATAATCAGAAAGACACTGAATTTACGTTAACCTCTTATCCCGCCTATCGGACTGTTTCAGAACATTTGTTATTATTCGGTTGTTCATAGAGCTTTGTAAAATTACTATTATTATCTGTTATATAATGTACTACAAAAAATTATACTATCTGAAAAAACAAAAAAAGGAATGCCATGAAGGATCAGTTTCACAACAAAAAAACANTGCAAATAAAATTTCACAACGAAAAATTGGTGTATGTTGTGATTGACATGCGTCTGTATATATACCCTATTTTTAGTGTGCAAGTATGTGTGCATGCATTGATGCAGTAAAACAAATTCGAATTATTTTAATTCTAGTTAATTTTGATTCTTAATTTTTGTCGATTTCAATGGCGATTTTTGTAAATTAAATTTTGTTTTCAATTTTCCAAATTTTATTTTTTGTTTATTCTTTATTAAATTTGCTGCCATGATGGATATGGGCATTTCCAGAGCATTCCATATTAACTTTAATCTGATTTTTATTTTTAAATTGTTTTTGTGAATTCTTTTCCTAAGATTTTTATATTTTAAACAAATTATTTATTTTTCCTAAATTTCATTGTGTCGATTGGCGACCATGATGGATTTCGCCATTTTTATGAATTTGTTCTAGGTTATTTCGTCTAAATTTTTCTTTATGTTAGATTTTCTAAATGTTGAGGATACATAAATGATAAGTAGCATAATAAATGAGTAAATTACCTGAGGGAAGATCGTCAAGACAAACGGGACGATCTATGGGAACTCAGAGAAGAAAACGGAAGTAAAAAGAAATGAAAAAGATAAATCAAATAAAAGAAAACAAACAAGAAATTAAATTAAAGGTCATTGTTAATTAAAAAGTACAAACGAAGGAGAAATTTCAGATTGCAGAAAAACAAAAATATGGAGAAAGCCGTATCTTGACAGCCTGTCAAAGATAGCGAAATGGCAGGAAAAGTCAGCACAACATGAAAAGTAAATAACAGGGCATATCTCGACATTTGTCAGAGATAAGGATGACGTAGCGAGGAACACAGAGGAAAACAAAAATGAAAACAAAATTAATCTCTAGTGCCACAAATGAAACGAGCTGTATAAAAGAGGAACTGTTGGCCAAGAAATCAGATAAAAAACGAGACAACGAGTTAAAAAGGAGAATATAAGGGAGAATTAAAAGGATAAATTAAATGGAGAATTTAACAGAGTTCAGTACAGAGTGAAACGAGAATTTTTTGTAAAATTGAATATGTTGGTTACTTAGGGGAGAAAGGAAAATTACATATTTCTACGAGCTCAGAATTCGGTTCCCCAAGCACCCAATATGACTTGCAGATCCCTTATGTGTGCCCGTGGTGGTGTAACACGTTGGTAATGCGCACATAGGTTGGACTTTACCAGCAGGTGAGCTCCTATGGTAGAACTACTCCTGGCAAAATCTCGGTACGGGTACAAGAGTGCCATGGAAGGACTCGTTCAAATTATGCAACTAGTACGACCCTGGTCTAAGGGGACGACTTTATCAACGAAAAACAACAAATCTTTAGACGATCGACTTTGAACCTAACCTTTAACCACAACTCAAACGACGTATAATAAAATTCACTAAGGTTTATTGTAGATCACACGAGACAATCATTACATACAGTCAAATACGAGATAGTACATTTAGAGTCCGGGATAATGTTCAAGTGGATTGAAGGAAAACACCACATGTTGGGGTTCAATAGGAACCAAGATAA
>CAUHTR010008004.1:0-11636 GCA_959609185.1 Schmidtea polychroa
CGAGAATGAAGAAAAAATTGTAATTTTTGGTATAAATAAATGATAAATAATATTAATAATAATAATAATAATAATAATAATAATAATAATAATAATAATAATAATAATAATAATAATAATAATAATAATAATAATAATAATAATAATAATAATAATAATAATAATAATAATAATAATAATAATAATAATAATAATAATAATAATAATTTAATTTCTAGCTTTGTAATTATGTTTGGTGCAGCTGGTTGTCAAAGTTTTTCAGAGCTCATTACTACGATTCTTTATTTATCTTATCCCCGGATAACAGGTAACATTTTTCATGATATTAAAATAATTTCTTAAGAAAATCTTAATTTTACTGAATAATTGTTAACAGATAGAGTTTATAGATTCCGAAACTCTTGTCAAAATCTAATGGAAAAAAAAGTATTCGACAATATTGTCTTGTTTTTTATCGCTCTGAATTGCATAACATTGGCTATGGAAAGACCATCTATTCCACAAAAAAGTCGGGTAAGAATAAAATATCAAATTTTGTCTATATAAAAATTATCTTTTTATTTTTACTTTGATCTTTTTTTAACTCATTAATTTTCATATTAAATTTTATTTACACATTTAATAAAGAATGTACCAAAATATTGTGTACCTAATATATAAAAAAATTGTTTTGATCTATAGTTCTACAAACATTAATATTTAAAATTATTATTAATTTTATTAACCCTTTGTACACCAAAGATGTTTTTCAAAGATTTCCCATCAACTTCAAGCTATTGGCAGTAGATTTGTTAAAAATTATGTTTAAAAATAATTTTAAGTATAAAACCGGTTATAATAAATAAAAATTTTAAAAAATAAAATCAAAAAAAATAATGCAGGTTACAATAAAAATTAAATTAAATTACTTTTTGAACATTTATTTGACAAATTGATTTTTAAAATTAAGTAAAGTGTGATACTTTTTGAAACAATACCTTGGGTGGAAACCAGGTTTTTTTCATAAGTTTCACAATAATAAGTTGTCTTTTTTCTTTCTTCACAGGTTTGACGGTTTGAGCTTACCATATAGTCTTTATGTTCTATACTATAGAATCTATAAGATCATTAAATATAAAATTGGAAGTCCCATATAAAAGTTGTTCCTATCAGTTGTCAATAATCTTCATAAGACATGTTTCCTAGATTTTCAATTTCAAATGATGAACAAAGGAGCATTTTGTCGGAATATGAGAAATTAATTTCTTCTTAAATAGTTACTAGATATCTAGACAGTTCCAAATTATTAAAAATGACTTTAGTAAAAATAAGGGAATACACCACTATAACCGAGTTCAAAGGGTTAATATTCTATATACAACTAAAGTTAATTTTGTAAGGTTTAATTAAAACTAATTTGAGTGGAATTATTTAATTATATACCTCCATTAAATCTCATTCTTGATCAATGAATAAAAATAAAATAAAATCATAAATTATATCATATAGAAATGTCTTAATATTTGATTTATAATGTATAATTAAAATTATAATTTAAAGTTCTATTCCTATTACGAATATTATCATTCCAAATCTGATTTTGTTTTTCTATATTTTTTAAATCGTTGTAATATAGATCCATTTTTAAATGATTTTTTCATATATAGCTTTTCTATTAGTGTCTAGAGCAGCCATGCATAACCTTTTCAACACTGTGGGCCGCATTAGCAAATTAATAATTTAATGTGGGCGATACAGGACAATTACAAAAACTAAAACTCTAGAACCAGTTATTATTATATACTTTATTATAAAAAAAGAAAATTAACATTCTAAATAATTCATAATATCTCAAAATATTATTAGTAACTATAATTACAAACAACTTAATTTTAATAATTTTAATTTTTATGGTTGCATATTAGATGCCAACTCAGTGTCGGATGGTACTATTTTGGCGCCTGGAGCAAACTTCTTGAAAAGGCGCCTATATTGTTAAAGTCTAAATTTGATTTTTCGCCAATAAAGAGACAGTTTCAAAGCAATGTGAAAAATTTGAATTTTGTTCAATAAAAATTTAACATTATTGTAATAATATATATATATATAGAGGAAAAGCGCTCAAAAATGCAAATTTATCAAAATATAGATTATTATGTAGAAATACGTGTTATAATAACAGTCAGTATGATAGTTTTGTTGAGAATAATTATTCTTCAATTTGATCGAAAAGGCGCCTTTTTTTCAGTGTGATTCTGGCGCCTGGTGCGGTCGCTCCCTCGCTCCACCCATAGATCCGGCCCTGTGCCAACTTTTTCATATTTGGAGTAATATTTGTAGTAGCTACTTTTACCACGGCATTTAAATTTTCATTTGCAAGTCGGTTTCTTTGAATTGATTTATTCAACTTCATTATTGAAAAGGTTTACTCACAAATATACGTACTTCAGAATAAACTTCCACAACGCGCTGCATTTTGTAGTAAATATGGAAAGTTTTTTTTTAAGAAGACATCTATAGAAGTTCATTAAATCCCCTTCCTTAAATTTGGACTTTACTTCTTCGTTACACTGAATATCAAAAAGCTCAAGTTGGAATTTTGATTCGGCATCTTCATGTGATGCTTCGAAAGGATTAGCAAATATGTTGAACATTACTTTCTCGCGGTCAAAGTCTTCAAATCGTACATTGAAAGATTTCTCTAGTTGTTGAATATAAATACCATACTGATTACTGTTCATATTGTACTTTTTAAATATTTGATCACAATTCGAAAAGTGACACGTATTATTGTTGGTAATTTGGGAATGGAACAATGATAACTTGATTCGAAAACCTGACACATCACTATGTAATTTCGTTATTAATTGACATTTTCCTTGAAGTTTTGGTTCAGATCATTTAAATGGCAGCAAATATCTGTTAAAAACGCGAGGTCACACAGCCATTTCGAATCTTCCAAATAATCCACTGGCTGACTTTTTTCAATTAAAAGCATTTTAATTTCTTCAATAAGGATAAGGAAACGTTGCAGAACTTTGCCTCTACTCAACCGACGAACTTCACTGTAGTACAAAACATCACCATATTCGCATTCAATATCATCAAGAAATTTCTTAAATTTAACCCACGTGATCGGATGAAATTTACTGCTTTCACAAATTTTTTCATAACATGGTCAAAACCCAGATTTTTTTCAATTAAGTTTTGTTGATGTATAATGCAGTGATACTTTATTAAATCTGTCTGCATTCCATTTTCTTTCATATGTTCGGATAAAAGAGTAACCATACCGATCTTAGAACCAATCATTGAAGGAGCCCATCAGTCACTATACCAGAAAGCTTTGATAAATCCAAATGATGTTTATGCATGCTAGATAGTAATGCCTCTAATAAATCCGATCCTTTTGTTTGACCTTTCATTGGATACAGTTCGACAAGCTCTTCAAAAATTTCATAATCTGATGTTATACAACGGGAATATATACATAATTGAGCAACTGAAGTTCAATACAAGTTTTGAATATTGTTGAAAATTTAGTCACAATATCAGCTGACAATATCAGAAATTCCACGTTTTATAATAGTTTTATAATAGTTTTAGTTCTTCTGCAATCTTAGTTCGAGATTCATCATCTAATCGTGATTCTTTTTCCAATCAAATCATTATTAGCATTATTATTTTCATGTGTAATTTCTTGGATTAAATCAGAATTATTACTTGCTTCTGTTGCAATTGTTTTAATCATTTTAAAACTTATTATTATAAAAAATCATCAAAAATAGTAAAATATCAATACGAATTCTATTTCTTTGTTTTGAATATTTTTTGTACATTAAACTTTTAAGTGTTCTATTAAATCGTTTAATAATTGGATTGTGTGGTAGACCTTGTGATCTTTCGTCTGGTTTAGCTGATTTAAAAACATCCATCTTAGAACACAACTATTGGATAACTAAAAATAATGAGAATCGAAAGTGAAATTGTAAGCTCACTTAGCTTTACTGGCATAATTGATAACTTCGCCATGAGAAAATTTCGCAAGGGTAGGTTCTAGGTTGAAATATATAGTCTAATAATAAATATTTTAATGAAGTGTGAATTCATTTAACTTTATATAAATTAAATTTACTTCTATTTAGTTTTTATTTGACTCTGCCTTACAAGTTACAGTCTTACATTAGCTGCTAGCAATCATTTTATATGGACGCTGGACTGGACCGGGCCCCAGTTTGAATTGCAGCCAGGGGCCCCGTGCAAGCTTAATCCGCCCCTGCCTCCACCTACGGCTATATTTGCTTTCATTACTGTTTTTGCAATTGCTTTTGAAAAAACAAATTAAATCAATATCAGGCTTTTGCCGAAATCTTATATCTTTAGCATGGTATTATATCATGTTTTATAGCTGCTTGATCAACCCGATTTATTGGTTCTTTTCCTGGTTTGGAATATTATTTTCATCAAACCAAAGGAAATTCTTGTTGTAAATCCCCACCACCTTTTATTTTATGAACATTAGTTCTTTCATGTTTAGCTTTATGAGATTTTTAAATATTTTTTTCACAAGGTTTGCAAAAATACATTTTTTTTCTTGAGAGAATAATTGCGCTGATTCCCAAGTCCGAGAATTTTCCAAGAATTATTTTCTATAAATTTTCCAAGGACCAAAGTAGTGAGTATACAATCCATATGGACCTCAGGGCGAAAGACTAGAACGCCGGTGAGGGTCTTCAGTTCCCTAGGCCCATATGGATTATATACACTACTATTTTTGTTTAAATACTATTATTTATTTTATTATATTTTTATTTTCATAATTAACACAATTATTTTTTATAGGAACGAGAATTTCTCACAATAACAAATTATGTATTTACTGTGATTTTTGCAATTGAAATGACCATAAAAGTAATTGCTAAAGGATTAATTGTAGGAAAGCATTCATATTTACGTAGCGGATGGAATGTTATGGATGGATTGTTGGTCGTCATATCACTAGCTGATATAATGATCGTCCTTATAATCGGCCATAGCAGCAAAATATTTGGAATTCTTCGGGTATTTCGTCTGCTGCGTACTTTAAGACCATTGAGGTGAATTGATTTTGTCCAATATCTTTCAAAAATAGAATTTTAAAGCATATTTCATATAAATTCAATAACCTTAAAATTAGTTATTTAAAACAAAATATTAAATATACATATGTAATAGAGAAATAGATTATATAAAAGAATTGAATAATGAAATAATTTTGTGAGAGATATACAATTCTTAGAAAGACCGTTCGAATATATTAGTAAATTAGGGAAATTTAAAAGAGTAACATAATTATTCTCCAACATATAATACATTCAATTTGGAAATGATATATCATAAAGTTTACACTTTTATTTTTGTTATTTTATTTAATAACTTAAAATTTATATTACTTTTAAAATAAAAGTTCTTGAAATTTAATGAAAATAATTTTAGAATATAATATTAAAGAAATATTACCATTAATACATAAATTTATTATTTCAGGGTAATTAGCAGAGCTCCCGGTCTCAAATTAGTTGTTCAAACTTTACTTTCATCACTGAGGCCTATTGGAAATATTGTTTTAATATGCTGTACGTTTTTCATCATTTTTGGAATTTTTGGAGTTCAAGTAGATACTACTGATAAAAAAACAACATAATAATATAAAATTAGCTTTTTAAAGGAAAGTTTTACTATTGTTCTGGTCCTGATGTAGCCCATGTTAAAAACTTTAGTGATTGTGTTAATGACAAGCGGAATACATGGAAAAACCAACAATACAATTTTGATAATTTAGGACAAGCGCTTATGTCTTTATTTGTTCTTTCATCAAAAGACGGATGGGTTCAAATTATGTACACTGGCTTAGATGCAGTTGGATTGGATCAACAAGTAATAAATTAATCTTTATTTTTGTCATAAAAATTTGATTTTCAGCCACAAGAAAATTACAACGAATGGTATTTGTTGTACTTCATTTCATTTTTGTTGCTAGTTGGATTTTTTGTACTTAATATGTTTGTCGGAGTTGTAGTTGAAAATTTTCATAAATGTCGTGAAAATCAAGAGAAAGAAGAAAAAGCAAGAAGAGCAGCAAAACGAGCGAGGAGATTAGAGAAAAAGAAAAAAAGTAGAATATTCATATTAGATTTTTAATATAAAATAAATATACTCTAAACATGAAATATCCCATATAATAATATTAATTAAAAAGAAAGAATTTTAGAAACAACTATATTTTTCTTAAAGGTGATTTTATTTATTATTCTGCAGTCAAAATAATAGACAATGGAAAACCTTCAAATATTTTTAATTTTCTTTAAATTTTAATAAATAAATAAATATTATAAGAACTTTTTTTCCAATTTCACCACTGATTATATCAATGTTTTTTTTGATACTCACGAATTTTCGGCACTGCCTTTTTCAAGTGAAATTCGTAAGTATAAAAAAAACATCGATATATTACTGATTTATAGTCTTCAAGCTCTCTTTAATAAATTAAATAAATAAAGTTATTTTGCTGAAATTTTGTTCATAAAATGTTCTTAAGCAATGATTATTTTAAAATATGCTTTTCGAATGTTTCTTGTATAATTAATAAAAATAATAATTGATGAAATTAAAAAATTATAAGAAAATGTGAAAAATATTTAATTTAATTATTTAATAAAAAAAGTTTTTTAAAATTTTTTTATATTTTAGCATTAAATTTTTAAATTTATATGTTAGTGAAATATATTGAAAACTATTTAAAGATTTTTATTTTTATTTTTATATCAATGACAATAATATTATTTTATTATATCATATGTAAAAATTTATAATATTTTTAATCAATTAAATATTTAAATTTTTAAATTTAAATACAACTTATTTTATATTTAAAATTTATTTACTGATTTCAAGGGATTTAATGTAAACTTAAGGATTTTTTTCCAAATTTATAATATATTGAATATGACTTTATATATTTTGGCATTTTTTCCGCGGAGATGGCTGCACAAATATTAATATGTTAGTTTGCATGTTTTATAAATTCATTACATTACCACTTATGTTGTGCTTGATTTTTGGTCTGTTGAGGCTGCATATTGTGACTGACTTTATGTTATGAATTTTCGGGGAAATCTTTTTTAATGATCAATTTATATTAATGATTAAATTTTACTAATTGCTAATTTGTAAAAATGTAACTAATTTAATAAAATTAATAATTGTAGTTAATCTGGGATATTGCCAGTAGTTTATCAAGTTATCATAAATATTATATATATAGTGCTTTTTTTGTAAAAAAAATATGTGCAGGTACTAAGTTGAGGCCATTAATTTTTCGAAATCAAAAATCTTCTTCATTTTCAAAGTGAGATAAATTAATTATATACTAAATAATTAATTATAAATTTTAATTTTTAAACTTGTTTTCAAATCTTCTACTCATAACGTTTATTTACAGCGTGGCCGGAAATGAGTTATCAATTAATGATGTCATATTAAAAGTATGCTTATAAATTGAGGCTACCTGGACTCGTTTCAGGTGGCAGGTGCTCGTTTTATATGTGTAATAAAATATATTTCCACATATAAAACGAGCACCTGACACCTGAAACGAGTCCAAGCAGCCACAATTTATAAACATCCTCTTAAATAACGGCATTAATTGATAAGTCATTTCCGGCCACGCTGTTAATTGACGGCACAATAGCGAACATTCTGCAAGAGCAATGGCAGAGCGTTAATAACAAACATTACCTTATCTGAGTTATACGGAATTGCGCACTAATTGGCACAATGCGAATATAATTATTATACTACGTAAGAACATTTATGCTATTCGTATTCAAGTGCTAACTTATAGATGAAAATGTAAAATTTAAAATTCTTATTAATTGTATAATAAAATACAACAAAAATTAAAAACACTTAAAAGTTAAAATTAATTTTTAGTTTTTATAAGGTGGAAAAGGTGCCGGTACGCTTTATTAACGCGTACCTTCACAAAAAAGCATATATATATTTAATAAAACTTTTTCAATTTATTTTTATTTTATTCTGTATATCCTTCAAGATTATTTAATGGAAATTTATGAATTCAATGACATTACACTACTATATTTTTAATGAAATCTTTTTTGAATAGAAATGATGCAACCTCCTTATTGGAAATTTTATCCTCACTGGAGGCTTCTAATTCATGGATTAGTAAATAGTAAATACTTTGATTTGGCAATTGCAGGAATTATCGGTTTGAATGTCATCACAATGGCTATGGAATTTTACATGATGCCAGTAGTATGTTCAAAATTTATTATTATTATTATTATTATTATTATTATTATTATTATTATTATTATTATTATTATTATTATTATTATTATTATTATTATTATTATTATTATTATTATTATTATTATTATTATTATTATTATTATTATTATTATTATTATTATTATTATTATTATTATTATTATTATTATTTAAAATTATCTATTGGTTGATTGTTAAATGAATTTTTAATTAAGTAACTAAAAATGATTGTTAAATGCCTTAAATAAATTTTTCATTTCAGGAACTTGAACTGGCTTTGAAAAGTTTGAATTACATTTTTACTTCAGTTTTCATTATTGAAGCACTAATCAAGACCGTTGCATATGGGCCAAAACGATATATTATTGACAAGTCATTACTTTTTATCTTTTAATATTTGCCTTATTAATTTAATTAAAATAGGTGGAATCAATTAGACATTTTAATAGTGATATTATCTGTTTCCGGAATTGTGATGGAAGAGATGAAAAATAAATACATTCCAATAAATATGACAATAATCCGAGTGTTTAGGGTACTGAGAATTGCTAGAGGTGAAATATTTCGATTTATTTCACAGTTTTAATTTATTCTAATAATTGTATATTAATTAATTTATGTTAATTTCTTTAATTCAGAATTGCTATTTTTTATCGAATGGATGGATATACAAATATAGTAAATTAAATAAATTAATTTGTTTGTATTTAGATTAAAATATTTAAAGATTATATGATTATATGAGCACAACTTTTTTTAATTGTCGACTTTAAACCGAATATCGCATAAAAATAAACAATTTCCAAACAATTGTAACTGTAGAAAAAAATTATTAATTTAATTTAATTCAATGTAATTGAATGATTGAAGAAATAGTGGTTTAAAGTAAATAATGAAATCAAAAAAAAACAATCAAGGAATTTGGAGTATTATGAAACTTTTGAGATATTAGTAAATTTTAGGAGGGTAACAGTTCTGAATTTGGCTCCTCGTGTTCGGTAAAATGTCCGAGAATATGGCATAAAAAATATTAAATTTTAATTTTTTTGAATATTTAATTAGCTTTTAATGAGTTTCTAACAATTTCCATTTTCTATTTACTTTATACATTTTTGTGAAACAACCCCAACAAATATAAAATTGCTGACATTTCTGTAGAAATTTTTAACTTTTGTCTGTTTAAATTAAAGCAAAGTATTTCTTTGCAGTTTCTCTCTTTTCTTTAGATGTTGGACTTATTGCTGTTTTTGTTGATCAATCTTGGTACTATATATTGTTATATGGAATCAGAATTACCAAAGGTTGGTCTTCCTTATATATTTGGAAACTAAGAATTATTGTCTTTCAAAATTAACATAATTCACCACTTTTACCGAACTATTTTCGTTGCCACTTACGTTATGATACCGATTGATTGTCATGTATCATTTTCCACTATGGCCTTTATTTTTTTTTGAACAAACTTGTTTGAGTACTTTTGAGACATTCAGAGGATTCTGATGTAATAAGTTTATTTCTAATGTTAATTCTATCGTTTTGATGTCTCTTCGAACTTTGAAAACTTTGCAATCTCGTGATATTTTTCGCTGATATTTCTCGGAGTACTTACTATTATAAGTATACTAATTATTTTATATCATTTGATGCTCATTAACTAAGTAGGAAAGAAATTAAAAATATTCAAATAAGATGATATGAAAAATGGCATAACTAAATGTTTATAAAAATGAGAAAATAAATATGGCTATTTTCCAATGTGTAAAAATTCAATCACGAAGAAAAGATAAAAGTAAGATTATAACTAGAAGCTAGGAAAAATACAGTTAAATATAAAATAATTAATAAATGAAAAACCAAGTATAGGAGAGGAAAGAAATTCCTCTCACATATATGAAGTGAAATACATGTTTTTTCACTTTTTTTAAACCTATTTTAAAAAAAGATTTAATTTACTTTAATTATAAAAGAAAATTTGAAAAGAAATTGTAGTAATAAATAATTTGATGAAATGAACCTATAAATTACAATAATCTGTGAAATATTTGGAATGGATAATTTATTAGAAATTATGATAAAAATTCAAAATCATTTTTATAACAGAAATGTGAAATGACTAAAAGAATTTATTCGTTTACCTATTGCGAAATTCAGATTTTCCTGCCAAATTATATTTTTGGGAAATGTAACATTACCTTAATTAATTAAATAAAATCTAAATTAAATGACAAATGGAAATTGTGTGAAATTATTTTGTCATATTTTTAACGAAATAAATTTTATTATATCATTTTGTATATTGATAATAATAATAATAATAATAATAATAATAATAATAATAATAATAATAATAATAATAATAATAATAATAATAATAATAATAATAATAATAATAATAATAATAATAATAATAATAATAATAATAATAATAATAATAATAATAATAATAATAATAATAAATAATAATAATAAATAAATAAAGATGTATTTATTCTTTTCTTTAGATCTTTTCTTTTTATATTCTGAAAAATACAAAGGCTCTTTTATGGAAGGAATACTTTAATGCATTTTTGAAGATTGTTCATTTACTGTAAAAATATAAAATCCATCACAGTCTAAAAACAATTATTATTTTAAAAAATGTTTTTCTTTTCCAAATTTTCTTCAATGAGATTATGTTCAGGAAGTTTATTTGGGGAAATATATAATTAATGTTCCAGTTTTTTAATACTGATGTGATTATCAGTTAATGACAAAAATTACATTATTTCTGAAATTTATTTTGGATTATGAAAATAATAAGAGACAATTGCGTAATTTATGCGTATTATCAACAATACCGATAATTACAATTTCACAATCTAGACTTTAAATCCGTCATTTATGTTGTATGAAATTTATAAAAATTTTAACTTTATAGCTTCTGTAAGAATTGACTCATAAATAAATGTATTATTCCAATTTGGGCTATAAATTTCATTTATATTTACAGACAAAAGAACTGTTGTTTCATATATCTTGGATAATTTTTCTTTCTTTACGATCAAACATATTTAAAATGGTAGACATTTATATCCGCGCGCCCACAACCGCGCCGTTAACAATACCGCGACCTTGAAAATCGCGTCTTGTGAGCAGAAAGATTACATAACAACAAAATACATACAACTAAAATACTTACAATCTCAATCATAGTGATTTAACTATTTTAATATATTATTATTAATAGTTTTGCTTAAATAATGTTAGGTTTTATTTTGTTTCATTTTATAGTAATTCTTTTTGATGATGTTTTTATACAGTTTGAGGAGAAAAATAATTAGTAGATC
>CAUHTR010008004.1:11736-69013 GCA_959609185.1 Schmidtea polychroa
TATAAATAATTCTTTAAATCTTGAATATATTTTGCTTTAGAACTAGCTCTTATTAATCTTATTAAATTTAAATATTTTTTAATTTCTTCAACATCATCTGAAGAATATCTACAAAGTAATCTATAAAAATCATCTGTAAATTCAAAGTCTAAATATTCATTATTATAAACATTTTTGTGAATGAATACGTGATTTATTTTCTGAATTTGAATATAAAGTAAAGTTTTGTTTATTAATTGTTATTATTTGATATCCTTCAGTATTAGTATTAAATGTGGGTCTAATTGAAGGAGGTAAATCATCTCTAATTTTAGGATCAACTTTAAGAGGTTTTGTTTTTAAAAACATTTCTTCTTCTTCCACATTAGAAATTCTTCTGCGTTTTCTTTGATTTCTTTCAGGATGGTTTTCACTGGATTCTTTTTGTTTATTCTGCCACTCTAGTTCTCTTATTTTTTGTTTTTTATCTTCTAACTCTTTAAATTTTGCTTGCTCATTGAAATCTTCCAACTCTTTTATAGCTTTAATTGTTGGCCCCTGTTGTTGTGTTATTACCTCATTTAATATTATAGATTCAGCATGTTGAGTTGTATCTTTTTTATTATATTTATCTTGTTCTGATTGTAATTTTTTTAAAAGTGCTAATCTTTCTTCATATACCATTTTAATGGTATCAAAAATGGTAACATAGTTCGAAGGGCTTCAAGTATAATCCTTTACCATTTTTAGTTTTACAAAGGCATCCATTCTTTAAAGATTTACATATTTTTTTTAAATCTTCTTTATCTTTTGAAGATAAAGATTCAGATGTAGAAATTTGATTTTTTAAAAAATCATTTAAACCTCTACCTTTATAAGGATCAAGATAGAGACCTTTGCCCTGAGACTTTTGCCGACTCCCCTCATATGGATTAAGATAGAGACCCTTTCCAACGGACCTTTGACCTTCGGACCCTTTCCCCTTAGCTTGCCCTACCTTTTTCATTGAATCGATTTCAGTTTGTAGTTTTTCTTTTTCAAGGTCTGTCTTTTGAGATTCTTTAGCTTTTTGAACTGTAGTTGCAATTCCTCCAGCTATTCCAGCAGCACCTGATAGTCCAGCAATGATTGCAGGTATTAAAGCAGCTAATGGAAGAATGCCACCTTGCTTCTCCCCTCCTTCATGTATTTTCTTTTTAACTTGTTCTTTTACATGTTTTCCAATAAAATATTTTTTACCGTTGATTACAACTGATTTATTTTTATTTGAATTTATTAATTCTTGTAAAGATTCTTCTGAGGGTGATTTCTCCGAAGGTTCCACAGTTGTCATTTTATAATAAATAAAATGGATATTTGGAAACCAATTTTAAATAGACATAAGAGTAAATTTAATAATAAAGTATTTCCTGATAATTTTAGATTATTAATTGTTGGTTCTTCTGGATGTGGAAAGAATGTACTTCTTTTGAGGATGTTGCTTGAAGATGATTTTTTAGATTATAATAATTTAATCTTTTACTCTACAACCATAAATCAACCAGAATTACAACTTTTGAAATGTGGATTTGAAAATAAATTAACTAAAAAAGCAAATATTGATATTTTTAAAAATCAACATAGATGTCCTGAAGAAGTTTTTCAACCTTGTGATATGGTTGATTGGTATAAGGAAATGATTTTAGAATCAGATATTAGTAATAAAAATGATTATATTTGTGAAGAAGGGCAGGAGGCAATTCAAGTTTTATTCTCTAATAAACCTGAAGATGTTTTACATTGTGATTTACTTCCTAAAGATAAAAAGAATCTAGTTATATTTGATGATGTTGTTAATATGAAAAATCAAGAGATTCAAAAGAGTTACTTTACACGAGGTCGACATAATAATTGTAATGTTATTTATATATCTCAAACATATTATGCTTTAGATAAAAATTCAATAAGAAATAATTCCAATTGTTTTATATTTTTTAAATTAGATCGCCGTGATAAGAATATGATTTATAATGATTTATTTTCAAATGTTGAACCTGATAAGAATATGTTTGATATGTTTGTTGATAATCATTGGAAAGAAAAATATAATTATATTTATTTGGATAGAGAAGAAGCTGAAATATGGAAAAGTTTGTTTTAGGGCTTGTCGACTTAAAAATCTGTTTTCTGTAGTTCATTATTATAAAATCTACCTAATATTTTTTCATTATTTAAATCAATGATGCTATATGTTATTGGAGTTGTATAATGTATTTTATTTATAATAAAAATTTCATTTGTCCATTTTGCTGTGAATCCTTTTTCAAATTTATTTTTATATTTAAATATTCTTACTCGGTCACCAATTTTAAACTTTGGTTTTAAAGGGGTTGTATCAACAATATTTACCACTTTAATGGTTTCAGGCTTCATGGAAGCATTTAAAGGTGTTAATTTTATAGAACTATGTACATCATTATTATATTCATTTACAATCTTTTGTAACAATTCATTGTTCCATTTTTGTTTTCCAATAGCAGTAAAATATTTCCACATTTTATTTTTTAATGTTCTATTTAATCTTTCAACTACGACTGCTTTTCCTTCGTTTTCTGTTGAATATAATTTAATATCATTTTCATTTAAAAACTTTGTAAAAACTTTGTTATAAAATTCTGTTCCTTTATCACACCATAAATATTTTGGAATTCTTTGATATTCTTCAAATATATTTTCAAATGCTTCTGTAATAGAATATCCTGTTTTATTTTCTAAACACCTTGCAAAAGCAAATCTTGTATATAAATCTATTGCTGTTAAAATTATTTTATATTTTTCAGGGTCTGATGATTTGGTTGGCATAAAGATTAAATCTGCAGACCATGTTTGATCTTTTTCATGTACTTGAACTTTTAAATATTTTTTATTTTTTCTAAATTCATGGTGTAATTCATTAGCATATTTTATTTCTGATTCTGTTGGGGTTTGAGCAACATCTCCTGCACCTATAGCAACTCCTGCACCTAGAAAAATCTTACCTTTCATTGCTAATTTAACTAGAGCTCTTTGAATCTTTTCCTTGCTTGATGGATTTTGTATATTATTTAAATCATGTATTAAATTCACATCTGCAACATGTCTATCTCTAAGATCTTCTGAATTGTAAGCAATATCATGTTTTAAAGCTGCTTGGTCGATTCTATTTATTGGTTCTTCTCCTTGTTTAGGATTATTATTTTCATCTAATCTAATATCTAATCTTGTTCCTGGCCCAGTATAATTGTGTTTAAATAAATGTCTTTCACCTGGATATTTTTCTGTAGTAAAAGGTTTTAATATTGAAGATGTTGTTTTTGAAGATTGTAGATCACCTCCTTGATTCTCAAAGGCAAATCTACTTGAGGGCTTGAGTTCTAACCAAGAATTACTATTTGATCCAAGTATATGTTTTTTAGTTTTTAAATGACTTGCTTTATGATGTTTTCTAACCTGACAATTACAACTTTCACATTTCCAATAGGGTTTATTTAGAGACATTTTAAAATGTTAAAATATCAGGGATTATATTAGTTTAATTCTTAGTTAAATTCTTATCAAGAATCTCCCCTAACATTTTCAATAATTGAAATCTTTCCACCATATAATTTCATTTCTATTTTCTTTTCTTCTAATATTAATGTATATACTTTAGCTTTAAAATTAGAATCCTTTGTTACATGAAGTGTAACATCAACATTATTTATGGCTAGGCGATCATCTTGGTCTGAAACATTTATACAAAATATAGAATATAAATTTTGAAATCTTCTAAACTTAATTGCGGTTCAACTTTGAAATCATAATATGTTTCAATATAATTTAGATAAGGGAATATGTTTTCATTATTTTCAATATTAAATTCCATTCTATTTATTGGATAATAAGAACTATTTAATTGAATTTGGATTGTTTTTAATTTATCATTTCCAATCTTTTGAATAAACAAGTTGTTATTTTTTTGAAATGAAGGATCTGTTTCTTTGAATCCAATCAAGATATATCTTGGTCGGTATGCTAAATTTGCCACCTTTATAGAATATGTTGAACCCTCTGTCATACTAAATTCACTACAGATTCTATTTAAATAATTTACATTTATAGACTTGTTGGAATTTAATCTTTCAAGGAGTTTGATTTCAGAATGTGGGTTTAATGTCCATTCAGGTATATGTAATTCAAGTGTTGATAATTTTAATTTAGCTTTTGTGTTTGCAACTCCAAAGAATAATATTTTATCTCCTTCTAGTCTATTACAGATGAGTTCTATAAAAACATTATGAAGTATACGATTATAGTTTTGAAGGAATCCAAACAAGTGTTTTAATTCAAAATAACCTTCAAATTTTTTAGATTTATAAAGTTCAGCTCTTTTTCGATATCCAATATTTTTTAATTTATCAACTTTAGCTTGAATGACTACTCCTTTATCATCTTTTACTTCTTCTATTTTTTTATTATCAATATTTCCTTGATCAGTATCAGGAATCCATCCTGTTAATTCTCCATATTCATTTTTATAATCACAATCAGTTAAAATAAAATTTAACATTGTAGAATATACTCCCGGATGCAAAACAGTTTCAATTTCTGATGATCCTAGTTTTAATCTCATGTTGGAGAATAAATTTGGAAAGAAATTATTTTCTAGGGTTATATCTTTGTTTGCTTCAATTTCTAATTCAATTTTATAATATAATTTGGCATTACAAATATCTATTGGGTTTGATGTTTGAAGAGATTGAAAAACTATATCACCTCTACGATTTAAGTTTGCAATAGATCCTGAAGTTGGCGAGATTTTTAAAATATCATTTTTTTTAATTTCATGAGTAAATTCTTTATTATAATCAAGATTTAATTTATTTTTTTCTTGAATTTTGAGATTTATATTATTCATTTTATATATTAAAAAATCAATAAAACTAAACCCTATAAAAATATATTTATTAAAAATGAATGAAAGAATGGAAAATGAATTGAATGAAGTTAGATATAAAAGAATGAAAAGAAGAGAAGAAAATCCATTAGAATACATTAAGGAATTAATGATAGAAAATGAAAAGTATAGACATTTTTATATAAATGCTGTAAAAGTTGCTAATAAAAGACTAGATAAAATTAAAGAATTAAAGGAAAGAATTAAAGAACTTGAATCATTTATTTAATTTTTTTAAATTCTAGCAGCTTGCTAAACTAGCTGCTTGCCAAACTAGCGATTTGCCAAAACAATAAAGAGAAGTAGTGGATATAAGACAAGTAGTGGATATAAGACCCACAGCCACGCACCTTCTCGTAATTATTGCGCCACCATTTTCTTCTCCATTTTCCCTATATTTTAGGGGTTTAATAGAGAAATGATGAGGATATTTGTTTTTCAAAAAAGTGAAAAAGATGAATAAAATTGAAAGGTAAAAAGGTCTTTTTTACTATAAAATAAGGGGTTGGTAGTTCATTAAAGACGGTAGGTGTGTGGCTGTGGGTCTTATATCCACTACTTTGGAGTCCTAAGGCTCTTATAGTCTTTTTTATGCATAATGTTAAATTTTCTTGGGGGTAATTTTTCAATATATTTGCACAATTGATTCTGAATTTTTTTTACTTATTTTCTATAACCAAAAAGTTATTATTTTCTGAGAATATTTTAAAATGCCTTCAAAAAGATAGTCCGAAGGTTTTGTTACATAAGAATAATGTCATTTTCATCCAATAAAATTAATTTAATTTACTTATATTAGGAAACATGCAAATTAAAATTTTATTTAATTGATAGTAAAAAAACTACATCTAGAAGCGAAATTTATTAATAATTATTTAATAAATTAACAATTAATATTTATTAATTGTGATTTTTATGTGTTGAAATTAAACTTATTCATAAAACAAGTAAGTAACATCAGATCTTTTTGTAATTCAAATGTAAATAACAATGGAGAGGGGGTAATAAAACTTTTATTTTTGTACTTAAAGTGTGAATAAAATGTTGAGTGTTCCTGTGTTCCAATATTATTATAATTTAAATGGGATATAAAAAAATAACTTTCATAATATTAATTAATATTAATTAATAATTAAAAATATAATTAAATTAATTGAAATATCTTATTACATTGGGGTTTTAATAATTTATTTTAATGAAAAAGACAGTGCCGAAATATTGTGAATATCAAAAAACATCGATATCTTTACTGATTCACAGTCAAGCTTTTTAATAAATACAGTGTCAATGGAAAAGAAATCAGAGGTTAAAATTGAAAACAGTTCTTATAATTAATTTAAACCAATATTTTGGTGTTTACTTTTTTGTTCCATAATCTTAATATATCTATCTACCTTTGGCTTGGAGTCTAGTTTTTGTATAGACATATAATAACCTGAAGTGTTACTGTTCTTGTGTTTTACAGCAAAAATAAAAATTTGAAAAAATTGAAGAATTGTATTTAAATTGTATTTAAATTGTATTTAAAGTCTTGATTAGGTGGCCCTAAGTTTTGTAACCTGGAATATTAAGGAAGCCGTTCGTTTTATTGTATTAATTCAATTCCTACAACAATAGAATATAACAAAGTTAATATAACCATTCTATCAATGAATTATGTAGAGGCATTTGTCTATTTTTGATAATAATAGAACAATTGAATACTTCTTCCCTCCTTTGGTAAATTAATGAATTATTAGCTTGCCGCATTGAAACTTCAATCGGTTTTTTTGCGTAATTTTTATCATGTCTGAAATTTAAGTAATTTAATTACAACAATATTTGAACTTAAAATTTTAAGACTTTACATTTATTTTGTTTTAATGTGATATAAAATAAATTATTTCTACATTTTATTCATTGTTTTAATTAAAATTAATGAAAATTTATATTTTCAAAGCTAAAATATAACATTGTTATATATTTCGATCGTTTAACAGTCTTCTTCAGGCTAAGAATCGTATTAATAACAACTAAATGAAAATAATAATATACAAACAAATGAACAAATAATAATCGTAATCAAACTGTATCAAACTAAAAGGTATTTTAATAAAATTTTAAAAACATTTTTTAATCATATAAAAATTATTTTAATTTTAATAAACGCACAAAATTGTAAATATTCTCATACAAAAAATATTTTTTTAAAAATTAATATAAAAAATTAATTTAAATTTAAAAATTAAAATTTGTTTTTATACAAAAAATTAACCAACTACAACATCATCCCAAATATTAAATATACAAATTAAATTATTTAAATAAATTCAAAATCCCTGTAGACTGGGCACTTTGAATATTAATTATATGATTTAAAGATCTAATTAACAACGTCTCACACGTTACTCGTTCCCAGTAATTACTCAAACTCTTCAACAAGATCTTAAAATCAGCAATACTTATTTTTTACTGGTACTCTTCCTAAAATGATCACTAATGTATTTAATCCATTCCGTCAGTAATGCTCAAGAACTCGAGTGCAGAGATGACGAGCAGTCTCTCTCTATGTATGTAGGTCGTGATACACGAGTTCTGAAAACAGACCAACCTGGAGTTGGACACTTATTCGTGAATATTCTACCAACCTTGTAAGACATTGAAACAATCCTAAATATAATCTTATATACATGTTTAAGGATCTTAATGTTTGAATTCTTTGAAACCTTTAGAATAAGGTAATACCAACACATATATTTTATCAGTGTGATTAGATCTGATTTTTTCACATTCCGAACTTGACATAAAAAATAGGATCATTACATCAGATAAACCTGTGCTAGGATCATTTGTATTCAACATCCATTTATCAATGGTCTCTTTTGTCATGCACTCAAGAAAAGATTTAGAATATCCATTTTTAAGAAGCAACATAACCAGAAAATCAATACTTTTCACTGATTTGATAAAAGTGGATGATAAAGATGATGCTCTCACTAATCCTCTCACCATGTTTCGCTTGTATTTATATTCACAAAAGCTTTCAGGAGTAATATAAAGACCAGTATCAGTCGCTTTTCTGTATATTTCAGTCTGATGGTCTTTTTCCTCCAGTTGAATAAGCAGATTCAAAAACGGTATCATATACATTTTTTCTTCTTCACGCATAAATTTAATATTCATATGTAAATCATTCATATAATCTAAGAAAGGCCTTACATGCTCACGATTCCCAAATGCTAAAAAAATATCAACATATCATTTATATACAATTCGTTTAGTTAAATTTTTTGATGACATTTTCTCTTCTAAACTTGACATGAAAATAAATGCCATTGTTTGAGCCAATGGGGAACCCATAGCAACACCATCAATTTATTTATGGTATCATTCGATGTGTATAGTCTATTTACGAATGTTCCACTATTAGAAACGATTGATTTATGTTGCAAGATGTGGACAGACAATGTTTTCGAACATGAGAAATTTGATGAGATTGTATTTCGTAAATTACTTGAATTTGCAACGTCGAAATTTACTTTTTAACAATTTTAATTAATACTTTTTCCGTGACTCTATTAACACTGCCTGTGAGGTGTTTTCAGCTGAGAATTAATTATTTCAATGATTTATTAAAATATTTTTAAATGATAAATATTAACTATTTAAAATAACTTTTAAAAAAATTTTTAAATTTTTAAATTAAAAAATTAAACAAGCTTTATTAGTAAAACATTTTTAAATAAATATATTTTATATATCGAAATTTTATTAAATGGTTTTCAAAATATTTTATTTACCGCTGAAAATTTGTTTGGAAATTATACAATATTTCATTAAATAAATACTTGGAATTATGATGTTAACTTTTGAACCGGATTTAAAAAATAATTTAGAAGATGTTTTAGCAGCTTCTAATACTGCCAAAGTTTATTATTCCTGTCCAGGACCTCTCTATCAATATTGTGCTTTCTATTAAGCATTTGTGAGATTCTGCAATCAAGTTCTGGCACCCAATTGGAATATTTCCCAGTAGAATCAAAAGGAAACTACTAATGAAATTCAAAAGTTGACATTAGGACCTGCACATCTAATTTTCTATTGCAATCTAATAATAGGAAACAATTCTTAACTAGCGATATAAATTTTAAAATAGTCTCTAAATTGTATTTTTTGTGGTCAAAAAGTCTCGAAATGTTTGAAAGAGTTCACTTAAAATTAAAATTATAAAAAAATAATTTTATTTTAAAAATAATTTAAATCAATTTAATAAAAATGAATTTAACAAAAACCGATTGATATTTTGAGTGAAGCGATAAAATTTTCACCCCTAATCTGATAGAAATTTTAAATGCAAATATTTTAAATAAAAGTAGAAAAAAAGTCACAAATTTGTTTTAGTTGGTAATCATTTACATAGTAGCATTAAAACATTTGTATTCAACAGTGACAACTAAATTAGTCGGCTTCTTACAATAAATGGAAATATTTGACACTAATTAACCGACTCGGAATCTAAAACAATTCTTTATTAATTATGTGATTCATTTTATTATTTTACATAAGAAAAAAATTTCCACTTAAAGATTTTCTTTTCATTTCAATTTTTCTTCTAGATTGTGAATATTTTGATATTTTTATTTTATTTTTCAATATTCTTAGTAATTCCCTTTTCTATATTCTACACAATTACTGCCTTTCTCTTTACTATTATAAATATTACTATTATATCTTTTAAATTTTTTATTTATAACTTATTTTTTTCTATTTAAAATATTTGTTTAAATATCTGTCTAGATTTAACATCCCTATTTTTAATTTATTATTCCCTAATTCGAATTTGAATGACCTCGCAATTTATTGTTTCATAAATACTAATAACGACTGACCTTGCCGAATTATCATTCTTTGATCTCTTACCTATTTCATGTCTTAACTTTATATTTCCAAAAGCTTTTAATAACTTTAATATTGAAGAAGCCTTTTCACCGGTAACTAGTTCTCAAAACAATTTAAAACTAATCGTGATTTACACGAAAATAATTATTGTCGGCAACGATGAAATCTTCCAAACCTCTAAAATGATTAAATTCTAGTTCTGATAAATTCATTGTTGTTTTAATCGCACCGTGAAGGGATTAGAGGTTTTACAAACTCCCTGATAATTCTTTACATCTTTTCTTTTTCATCATCATTAACCATTCATATAGTAAAACAATTACAATATACAAATAAATATAGACTAGGTTTGTCAGCATTTAATTTAATTAATTTAATTAACTTTATAAGCTTAATATTTTTTCATCTTCCAAAGAGAATGGAAGAAACTTTGAATCTCTGAAACGAGTTAGACATGCAAATATGTCTCTGCAATACAATCTATTGTCTCAACCTTTTACTTATTAAATTGAAGTATAATATCTTGTTCTTTTTGCCACATTTGTTCTATACCAGTTGTATTATTAGTGGTAAAATGCATTCATTATTAATATTTTTATTGTTCTTTATTTCTTGTATAAATTCTTTATAGAATTTCTGTTATTTTCGAACACACTTTGTAATATTCTACATATTTTTATAAACGGTAACAGAATTGGACTGTGGGTCTCACTTTTTTATATTCGTTCCTGCCTAGACTGAGACAGTCAGATTATAATTCATTAAAAATAAAAGAAAAATATGAGAAGAATATCGCAATTTTTATTATTTTGTAGATATTATATTTTAATTTAATTCCTCAATATTTGTGGGAGTAAAATAGCATTTGCAGTATGTGATAATGCAATTTTGTACTTTTTTCATTGGGAAATTTTCATAATTATCGAAATCTACCTGAAATAGTCTCAAAAATGGTTATCTTCAGAATTAAATGAATCTATTTTATTTATGAACTGAAATATAAGCTGGGATAAAATTAAAATAAAGTCATACTTTCTTGAAATTTTTTTTATCTTCATTTCAGACTACAGATTAATATTTCTTATTGTTTGACATAAATCTTTAACAAAGCCTACTGCAAATGAATTGCTGCAAACACTTAAAATAGTTCCGACAAATTCCTAATAACTAACAAAAATATATACAAATAATATAGCTTTCAATATTTAAAACAAAAAGTCTGTCTAAAATTAATTTCGTTTTTAAATTCAAATTTCATTCGAAAACATTGTTAACAACTTCTGCTGGAATGACACGCTATGCACGCCAACTGTTATCTGTAGTAAATATTAATATGGCATACACATTATATTGAATGTAATATAGCAGTTCTATACTATAAGCAAATAATTTTTACGTCACACTCACATGATATTTTTGTGGTTCTATACGACCTGGTAATATATCAACGCATTAATTACTTTAAATTGTGTGTAATTTTGTTTGATTTTATTGCGCGCAATTAGATCTGGATGTATTAGTTTCGTAAATCTAATTGTATGTCTCTAGCAACTATGATGCATGAACATTATACAGTGTACATACTTTTCTGCTAATGGTAAATGAAATTTAAAAATTATATATATAGTGTCAGACTTACTTATATCAGTTCAAATAACATGCTAACTTGTTATGAATACCAATATCTTCGAGTTCGATGTCATATTTTCTAATACTCTCGTTAACACTGAAATCTTACTCCAGTAATACTTAATAATTTACAGAATTGCCCATATTACTTGTCTCTTAGTAATTAAATGATATACCTTGAATATTAAAATGTATCTAAATTTATTGTGTAATTGTAATATTAAATGATTTACTTTATCCTTGATCTAACATTTTTATAATTCACCTCCATATATTAATTAAATATGTAAAATATAAAGGAGTTCAAATTTATGTATATTATTTTTAGAGATTTTTTATTGGTTTAAATTTCATTAAATTTATAATTTGTGAAATAAATTTTAAAAAGAAATTGGTGTTATGTTTATAAAAAATAAAAAACGGTATTTCCAATTAAATGTTTATTAAAATAAAAAGTTTTTATTTTCCCCAAATTATTTAAATAATTGACTTAATAATAATTTAATTTCATAAATACAAAAATGGTGTTCCATCAGTTAAACACAATTATTGAAATTTTCTTAAAAATTGACAACTGTAATAAGTAAGACTACAGATCAAAACATTATATAAAGTACACAATATTTCGACACAACCTTTATTTAGTGTGAAATATATACTAAATCCAGTGCAGAAATATCGTGTACTTTATATATTGTTTTGATCTTACAAATATTAATATGAAAATTAATGAATTAAAAAAGAGATCAAAGCTGAAACCAAAAGATAAATATGATCAGATAAGTAATTCGTTTGATCAATGATCTTACAAATCCCTCCCAGTACTTTGAGATGTTTTGGGATGTTTTACTTTGACATAAATTGGACTATAATATTTTTTTCCTTACATTTATAGCTTTTCAAACCAATTCACCAAAATGTGACGACTGAGTGAATTATGGTATAACACTAATCAAATCATAAACAATTTTAATAATATATAGTTATTTATTTAAAATAGATTTCAGCCTCCTCAATAATTATAATTATTAAATATAATGAGGCCCTACACGATTGTCAAAATATTAAACCAAAAAAGGGATATTTAAATTTTTTTTAAAGAAATTATTTATTTATCATTTAATCTTTGGGAACAATAACAAAAAAATTTTTAAAATTAATTTTTTTAAATCTAAATTTGAACAATTTAAACAATTTCCAAGTCATAATTGGAAAAGATTTTACTTTTGATAAGAAAATTCCAATTTGTTAAAACTTTAAGTGCGGCCTCGAATCTAACCACTAAAATCAGGATTTACATTAATAAATTATTTATCCCTGAATATATAATTAATCAAATTTATAAAACTCGCTTCAGCGCAATCCAATTGCGTTTCTCCAGGTTATTAAGTGTCCTTCTCGAAATAAACCGGATGATTCACAAATTAATCAACTCTCACATGAATACCGATTCTTTTAATTAATAAATAATGTAATTTTAATAAATATTTTATTAGCTATTCATATGAGCCGATCGTTGATATCCTTCGTGATTCCATGTTCATGCATCGCTTGGTCGTATAATAATGGAAGTCGATAATATCTAATATTCTACAGTGGCATATATAATTTATATATAATTGTTTTTATATAATTTATAATTTATTTTTGGTTTGAAACTGATGAAATTGAATAATTTTAATATTTTCAGTTTGGAAAATAAAAAAAAGCAGTAATGAATAATTTTTTTTTCAGATTTTAACTCAAGAAGATTGGAATGCCGTTTTGATCAGCGGAATGTCCCACACGTCTTCGTGGGCAGCATTATATTTTGTAGCTTTGATGACCTTTGGGAATTATGTACTTTTCAATTTACTTGTCGCCATTCTTGTGGAAGGATTTTCTACTGAAGTACTCCAATTATTTTTATTATTATTATTATTATTATTATTATTATTATTATTATTATTATTATTATTATTATTATTATTATTATTATTATTATTATTATTATTATTATTATTATTATTATTATTATTATTATTATTATTATTATTATTATTATTATTATTATCATTATGGTTTTAAAGTTACATAAATGAAATGAGTATGAGTGAATCGAAATATATGTGCAAATATTTGCTTATTAAGAAATATTTCCAACCAAAATAAATATAACTAAACAATACTGATGCATATTTAAGAAATAATAGAACGATAAATAAATTACGAAGTGTGACATATGGTAACAATTTCAAACTACATATCTAGGTCCTACCCCATGGTCTCATTCCGATTTAGCAAGTTAATATGACTTCAAATACTAGAACTTTTACCGATATTATCAAGGGCTTCAGTTTTCAATAGAAAATCTTTCAGGATTTTATTGACAATAAGATTTTATTTAGCTAATCTCTTTGACTCAAACGTTTTGTACACTTTACATCCATTCTTTCTCGGGATCTGAATAATATCAAAAATACTGGAACTGCCATGTTGTGACAAAATTATTATAAATTTTACAGTTGCATGCGCAATACCATCTGTATTTAATTAATTAGTCCATGTAATTGAAAAAATAATATTAAACATATTTCTCAAAATATTTAGTTTTTTAACACTATAAAATTATGAACATGAAATATTATATTAAACAAAATATATTTTTAAATAATAAAATGTCCCAATATCTAAATTACTGTCAAAATTTCAGTCAACAAAGGATTTTCTACTACTACTCAATGATTTTCCATATTCTAATAATATTTATTTTTCTAGGTTTTTAAATCTCATCTTTTTCAATAGTTATTTTTACTAATTTTTAATTTTCAAAATAAAATTAATAAAATAAATAATTTTAAATAAACATTAAAATATTATAAAATAAGCCATTCAAATAAGTAAGTGAGAACTGCATATGAAATAACTACAAAAATACATAATACATTTTGTTCATTCAAAAAGAAGCCCATGGGAAACCACCAATTACCCTTCAGCCAGTCCATCTCTTAAAGAGGTCTCCTTTTCTAGAATTATACTTTATAATAATAAAATTAACTAAAACATTCCTAATTGAAAGAAAAACAAAAAAATTATTTGCATGGACATCGGGAATAATTAAATGTAATAATTGCTTCATGATCAGCATCGATGGTAAAAAAATTTAATTTAATTTGTCTGGTGCAATTTCAGTGCAATAAATTCCACATAAATGTATCCATTTCAAACATTCTTTCATGATTTTATTAGCAATTTATTGCACCGGTTTGCATGAAAATATTTTTGGAAAATAGCTATCAAAATATTCCATGAATTTTTGCAACCTCGTTTTATTCCATGAGTTCGAAATTATTGCAAATTGACAAAACTTTGAATAAGATATATTTCCTCTTTAACTAATTTATGCAAATAAAAAAAATTTTCATAATATTGTAAAGGATTTGTTTTGTTACCTCTCATAATTAACCGCAACAAAAGTTGGATAATACATACTATGGTGGAAAGACTGGGAGAATAATATTACATTTATAAAATTCACTCGATAAAGGCAGTGCCAAAAATTCGTGAATATCAAAAACATCGATATCTTTACTTATTCATAGTCAAGTTTTTTAATAAATACAATGGGAATAAAATCAGTGGTGAAATTGGAAAAAGAGATTTCTTATATTATAGTATATAATGTTGATTTATATATGATTTAATTTTGATTTCTTGTTTTAAACGCTGAATCCCAAAGTTGTTTCACAGTGCAATACTTTCAGTGCTTGTAAAGCAATGTATTAGAAAAAATCCAATTTTTCTGAAAATGGCGAAAATATATCAGTAGCAAAATTATGGAACTATATAATTAATTATAACAATAAATAAAAATACTAAATATTTACTAGTTTCCAACTAAATCTATCCTCGAAATCCCAATACTTATTCCAATATTTCCATATCCCATCCCATTAGCGTCATGTATTATATAAATGACAAATTTAAAATAACATACTTATGACAAATACTTTTGCGTTTGTAGGAGCATTTGTCACCTTTACGATTTAAAATGTAGGAAGCATTGTTTATTATATTTGTATTGAATCGACTTCTATATAGATCTCCGAGATGACAATTTTCTTTGTAAAATTGTTGTTCAAATTTGACCTTAACCGCCTAAAAACGTTTTGAAAAGAAATCCAGATGAGATTGCAAAAATTATATCTTGAGTGACATTTGATAGCTCTTTATTGTACAGTAGTTCAAAACATATTCATAATTTCTTAATTTTACTAAGAATTTTATTGTAAAAGCCATAAAGGTATACCAACAAATGTTTTTTTTATTTTATAATTTATGATAAAGAATTTCCCGAAAAGTTTGTAAGCCATTGTAACACCTGTTTTTCCTTTAACTAGAAATACATAACCGTTATATTCTTTACCCAAATACAACAAGTTGTACTGAATTACCCATGGATACTTGGATATATTTATTATCATGGTATACTGGGAGAGATTATTATACCTTCAATGGAATCACAGAATAATAATAGAAAAGATTAATAAATTTGAACAAATAAACATTTTCAAATATTTTTAATAAAATTTTTAATTTGTATAAGACTTAATATAAGCTTATCATAAATAAAATATTAACAAGTTCCTTGGAAATTCAAATTTTCAGCGCATATATGACAATAAATAAAAATATAAAAAAATATTATGTTTCACAAAGTTTTACGTTATAAATATATTTATATATAATGTGATATAATTAAAATAATTTAAAAATATTGCAATTTACTAGAAAATTAAAAATAGCTTGATTGACATGCAAATCAACAGTAATTCTTAATTAAACAGTAAATTAATTTTTTGTTTTAAACAAGAAACTCTAAAAATATCACAATAATTAATTTTTCATTATCCAATTACTTTTGTGTGCGAAATGATTTTCAATTTAAAATAAACATTGTAATTAAATATTTTATGAGATTATGAGAATATATTTTAAAAAAGAATGCAACAAAAAATGAAAACCATTTTAATAGAAAATCATTTCAATTAGTTTGAAAAACAAAATAAAAATTTTGTTTACATCATACATAGACAAAACAATTTTATAAATACGGAATAAATACTTGTTATTGTCAATCACCTCCAGAACAAAATACATTTCTGTAAAACATTTAAAAAGTGTTTTCTATTTTTTTCTATATATTATATATTATATATTATATATTATATATTGTATATTATATATTATATATTGTATATTATATATTATTTATTATATATTGTATAATCTAAAAACATTTTTTTTTACTTTTTTTCAAGGGTGGTGCGTAAAAGATTGTGAATTTTGTGTTTATTAAAAAATCCATGATAAAACAGTCTATGTAAAGTAATATTTTCTTTAAAGTAACATTGGATTTGCTTAAAGCTTTAAGTTTAAACAAAATAGAGGTCAACTTATTGGAATGTTTAAGCCAAAATTTAGGTAGTATGAATGGTCAAACTCAGCGATTTAGTGGCTATATTGCTTATGCGGTTCCCAATAGATAGGTCCCAGAATGTTATAATAATTGGATCCTTATTATCGAAAATGGTTAATATGATTATAATCGAGTCTGCCTATAACGTTTTAAATAAAATAATTCCACATATATTTATTGTGAACTAAATAAATTTTATTAAAGATTTTTAATATTATTCACGGAATTTAAAGAATAAGTCACAAGTGATGAACTGAACGCTAACAAAATGGAAGCATTTCTACTGCTACTTGTCTTGTACAATGTCCTTGAAGAGGAATGCATATATAATTGAGAATAATGCAATTGTAGTACACATTTTTAACATATCTGAAAGGTTTATTTATTAGTTGGATAGCTTGGTTTCTCATTGTTTTATGAATGTAAAATTAATACCATTTGAGTTTATCACAAACAAGTCTTATATATTTATTGATGAGTATTTGAACACGTAAAACCTTTACTTCCAAAGAAAAGTCACTTTCATAAATGTTGATAATTATCCATTACTTCATTGAAGTAAAAAGTAAAAATCTATTTCTATCCTAAACTTTGCTATGCTAAATTAAAAGAACTTTTATCTTCATTGTAAGTCTTAAGAGAATCAAGAAGATGAACTGAAATTTAGTAAACTTCTAGTGAGCATTTCATTTTCTTTAAGGATTTTTGACATACCTAAAAATCTTTCTCGTTTTTGATGCTAATTTCTGAAGAACCTCCAATGGTCTACGAAAGTAAATCTAATGGCTCATGGCAACAGTGACATCGACTTGCCAACTGCTGATTTTCATACCTTGGTAAAAAGATTAAACAAACAAGGAATGAAAATAAACAAATGATTGCCTGTATGAAATAATTTGTAGATAAAAGAAGATAAATAACATAATGCAGATCTTTGTAAACAATATATTATTAACATCATATTTTTAGCAATTTTATTTATTTTAACCTAATAAAGTTAATAAACATTAAATTCTAATAAATAATATTTGTATAATTTTCCTTATATATGTAAAACATTAAATGTTTTTTTTTGTTTTTTAATTACTCTAATTTTTTATTGCAGAGAAAAGTTTGTTGTTCACCATATATTCTTGTTAAACAATTTTCATTGTTTTAATTAACACTTTATTACTCCCTCCTCCAATAGGTACTATTTCAATAATATGCCATTGACATTGTAAAACTTTGCAAATTATTTCCCTGGAAATCATGCTTTTCTTCATTCAATACTCTTTTTAATTTAAATTCATTATTGTTTTCTTTTGAAAAATATTAAATGACAACCTCCGGGATTGAACTAGGAAAAAATATTTTCATCGTTTAATAAATAATCTATAAATATTGTTTAAACCAAGCTCCATTAATTTTGAAAATATATATAAAAACACTGTGATATGACAAAATAATTGATTGGTGACAAACTTAAAAATAAAGTATATGTATTTATAACAAAATCTTTATTGACAGACCAGTTTCAAGTATCAGTATTATGTAAGAAACATTCTCCCTACAGGGGTCGAACCAGTGAAATAAGATACAGTCAACCCTCATTAATCCGAAAACTTCATAGTTCGAAAATTTTTTATTTATTTCGTCAATTTTTGAACGTTTCCAGACAAATTTGATTCATTAATCCGAAACTTCATGACCCGCAATCGGAAAGTTCTTTTTGAATTAAATTTCTAATAATTTTTAAAAGTTTCGGATTAATTTTGTTTAAATATTAAGCTTGTTTACAATTTTAATTTATTTAAATTAAATATCCATATGGCCAGAAAAAGTACAGAAATTACAATTCATCAAAAGCAAACATTTGTGCAATAAAGGAGTCAAAAGTCGTTGAGTGAATTGTCTCAAATTATCTGAAGAGAATTAAACCTGGACCTAGAAATTTCTATGTTATCAGAAAATTTGAAAAATAAAAAGAGATGGGAAAATTGTGAGAGCTCAAACACTCTTCTTCCAGACAATCTTCGAAAATTTATTCTCTGCTTGAGAATTCATTGATCGAATGGATATCTCGATTGTATGCGATAAATGGTTATGTGACTGATGAAATTATCATTACAAAAGCAAATGAATTTGGACAAAAACTAAATGTTGATGACCTGCAATTCGGCAAAGGATGGCTTTATAGATTCAAAAATCGATTTAATCTAAAATTGAAAGTTCTCCATGGAGAAGCAAATTCAATGAATGATGTTGATGTTTCAGCCCATAGAAAAAAATGGTTAAAAAATTGGCTGGATTATACCCAGAAGTTATATGGATGAAACTGGACTTTTTTCAAGCATTTCCTACAAGAACGATTTCATCAAGTGAAAGAAAAGCCATAAAACATTCTAAAGATAGAAAAACCATAGCTAGTGGATCAATTAAAATTACACCTTTTGTTATTGGACATAGAAAGAACCCAAAATGTTTTTTTTCTCTACTTTATCTACTTTTTGATAACGCTCCAAGTCATAGCTTGAAGAAAGGTTTTCAGAACATTGAAGTTATGATGCTTCCGAAGAACTCAACTGCTCATCTTCAACCCATGGATGCAGGTATAATAAAATATTTAAAGCATTATTACAGAAAAAAAGTTAGTAGTTGATTACAAAAGCCTTTGTTGTTAATTTTAAGAAAGTCATTGATACTCCATGATGTTTGGGAAGATGTGAAAGAAACCAATAAAAATTGTTGCAAAAAGGTTGCGATCATTCCAGGTCTTCACGAATCTTATGCTGAAGAAAACTTGTCATCAGATCCCGTTCTTGAAACACACAAGAATGAGCTTGACCAATAAATGGTTGAAGAGGATATGATTTAAACAGAAGAAGTCATTGATGATGATGAAATCATTGCAATGTGTCAAGAATAATACACTGTTATAGATGTTGTACTTAGTGCTGAAGTTTGTCAGGTTGATGATAGTTACAACATAAGTCCAAGCAATTTATTCCATGCATTTAAAATTATCATCAAAGTAAGTTCTTCTTCAAACAGCTGTACTCAAAAAATAACCAATGATACAGTAAAAAATTTATAAGAAGTCAAAGATGATTTACAGAAATTCATTCAAAAGAAAACTCTACAAAAACTTTAGATGATTTTTTATTAATAATTTCATCATTAATCTGGCTATCATATAGATTTTAAATTCCTTCATTATCCGAATTAATTCACAATCCGAAAGGAAATCGATTTCTAATTTTTCGGATTAATGAGAGTTGACTGTATTGACTCTTCCATGGTGAACCACTATAACCGAACATACTTAATCTTAATTAACTTTGTTATTGTTCATCAAAATTCAAACATAACATTTCGTGTTTTTCTTTAGAAAATTTCTTTAAAAAAGATCTGCAAAAAACATATATTTAATTTAATTAATTTAATTACATTTAATTTAATTTATTTCATTTAATTAATAAACTATTTTAAGTCTCTGTATAATATTATGATAGACTTTATACAAATACAGGTTTGTGTTTGCTAATTTTTTTATTATTTTGTTTCATTATGTCATTGAAATAAAATTTGTTTAGCTTCATTAAATGTTGATACAAATGTATCTAATTATTTATTTATTCTGTGGGATTTTACTTATATTGCCAGACAAAATGTTTCGTATGTTCTAAACTACAGGAAATTTCACTGCACCGATCAATGAAGTTTTGTTTTATGAAGTGCATAGTTGATAAAAAATAAGTTAAAAAAATATATATACATACATTTTCTTTGTATGACTCTTTCGTGCTCATTCTAAAGATTTAACTTCTTCATCTCTGAAAAAATATTTTGAAGTTTGACATGAATGGAGTGACCTATTCTTCTGAGTAATTATAAATTCCGAGCATTTAATAAAATTTTCTAACAATTCTTATCCGTCTCACCTTTATATTTATGCTTTATACTTATTATCTTTTAGTACTAAGGCTAAGGCATATTGTCTTTAATTATGACTACGCAATACTATTATATTGAATTGAAGCTAAAAACCTTTTCGTTTGTAAAGATAACCATTTAAAATCTCTTTCTCTACATGTCCAATACTTTATAATTTTCAGCTTTTATAAATTTATTTTGACAAATACGAATAATAAAATCACTAGAAATGTAATAAATTTATATTTTATTCAGAGAGTTGATGAAGCAAAACTTGCTGAGAAAATACATTTGGAAAAACACAATGAAGAAAAGATGGCTAATTTAATGAAACACGAAGCAAATAAAAATCAAGAATCAACAAAAAATCCAAGTGCTGAACCTCAAGAAGTCGTATCAAACAATAAAAGTAGATATTTTACATTTTATTCATATTTTTTGTTTAAACGATATTTAGAAGTAATTTATTTAATTTTTAAGTGAAACATTACATAATTTGATTAAAAGTGCTTTATCCGAAAACGTTAGATAGTGATAAAATATACATTTATAAGCCATGCCCGAATTCGTAAGACTTAATTTCAAATTCAATTTGGGAAATATTTCACCAACTTTACAAGTAGTATGATGTAAGGACACCAGCGCACTTTCAAGGTCATTCCAATGTCCAGATCAAATATAGGTCAATTGAATCATTTATTTATTTATTTTTTAATTTAATTTTTATTTAATTACTTCTATTATTTTTTAATTTATTTAATTTTAATTTATTTAATTTATTTTTTAATAAAAAGTAATAATAATAATAAAATATTAATAAATAAATACAATAATAATATTAATAATAAAATAAATTTATTAAGAGAAACCAAAAAAAATATTAAATAACGTAAGAAATTAAAATAAAATATTTATAAAATAATTAATTAATTAAATGTAAGAAATTAAAAATTAACTAAAAATTAACTAAGTTTCAAGTAACAAGTTTTCAAAATATTAAATGTAATTATATACATATAAAAAGAACGGTGCAAAAACTGTGTTACGTAATGTGGTCTGGTAGCGGAGTGGTCAGATTCTGGGATCTGGTCACAAAGTTGCTGGTTTCAATCCCAGGTTGGATCGAATTTCTTACATTGTATCGATAAGAGCCAAATAAACTCCAAACTAACGTGTCGAAGAAATCGTATTTAATTACACTTTAAAAAATGTGAGTTATACATAATTGATAATTTTAAGAAAGTTTACTTCAGCTGAGTTTAATTTACAACATACAATGTAGATGAAAATATTGTATATCTTTACTGATTCATAGTCAAGTTTTTTAATAAATACGATGTCAATTGAAATGAAATCAGTGGTGAAAATTGAAAAAAGTTCTTATAATAGATGAAAATAGTTAATATAATATTCTAAAATTAAGTGGTCAGTGCGAAATATATCAGTATACGAATTTATTTACATTTTAAAATTTTAACTAAGTATTTTTGTAAAAAATGTTGATTTTCAAGCTAAAGACGGGTTCGGTTTTTTTTGTAAATAACTCTTTTCTTGGTAAATTTATATTACTATAGACTGAACAATTTCTGATAAGACAGATAAGAAAAATAATTTTAACGAATTTTATTTAGTAATTGCAAAACAAATTATCATACAGCAAATGTACATATATTATATACATATACTGTATGATATTTAATTAAAATGAATATAATTTTATGTTAATTATTTAGTAATTAGTGAAAAAAACAATTGCTATCATATATATGCTAAATAAAATGTTAATAATAAATAATTATTTTTATCGTAACGCAAAATGATGTTATGATGTAATTTTTACCTTTATCATTATCGTTGTGACAGGTTGCAACTTGACTATATTTTATTTATAGTTTTTAATTTTTATTTAAAATTAAAATAATACATTATTGAACAGAAATAAATATATCAATTTAAAATATGGACAGCTTTAAGGAATTTGACCAAAATATGTTATATACATTTTATTGGTGCTGCTCAGTCTGAAATTGAATATCTTCAATTTTTTTACATAAAAAATATCCCCTTTCACCGAAATTTAAAGATAATTATTTCATAGATCAAAGAAAATAATAAATTTCCTTTCGGAAAACAGAAGTAATGCACTTTAACTCCAAAAACCGATGTCAACAAATTTCATATAAAAAACTTTTTTTCATTTACAATTCATACTAAATAGTAACTTTTCCCAAAAGTTCACATTCGGTTTTTTAGACATTCAGCTGCCTAGTTGAGATGTAAATATCAATATTTACAGAAATTGTAGTTATAGCAACTATTATTGTTGATATCCATTATATTTGCTTTAATAATTTCTCATAATTCTTCATAATAAATCATTGTTTGTCCAACAATAAAGACGAATTTTATATAGCATAAATCATATACGACTTTAAAACTTACACGTTTTCTGGTAAACGAAGGAATTTAGGATATATATAATATATATATATATATATATATATATATATATATATATATATATATATATATATATATATATATATATATATATATATATATATATATATATATATATATATATATATATATATATATATATATATATATATATATATATATATATATATATATATATATATTTATATATAATTTTATTATTATTATTATTATTATTATTATTATTATTATTATTATTATTATTATTATTATTATTATTATTATTATTATTATTATTATTATTATTATTATTATTATTATCATTATTATTATTATTATAAATTTTGTCATTTAAACAATTTTCAATCGATAATTTAATTTTTAAAGCGTTTTGATTCGACAGAAAGTTTTCAAACACATTTTTTATTAATGTTAAAATCAATAAATATACATTTATTACAAATTTATTAAAACTTTAAAAAAATTAAAATTTTTTAAAAATTTTTTGAATTTTTTTGAACCCTAAACTGACATTAATATATATGCAAAACTTACAAAATATTCCTATGTCGAAAAATTGTTATTCAATTTTAAATGAAATCATGAACTATTATAACTCAGAAGTGGGAACTATATCCATTTGTATTCATGTAATATTATCTACAGCATGTTTTGCATTTATAGATTCCATAAATTCAGTTTAATTTAATGTTTCTTTAATTACAGGAAAATTTAATTAGTTTGAATAATAAATTAGTAATGATTTCAACATATAACATGAATTCATACAACAAACAATAATAATATAATGATATAGGGATTTTCATTTATTATAATTTTTTCATTTAATAATGCCAGTTTTCTAATCTTAGAGGGTTTCATTTATATTTAATAATGTTAATTTATCATTTAAAATATTTTTAAAATATTTAATATAATTTAGGATTAAATCTTGTATATCAATTGATTGTTCAAATTTTATCCGGACCAAATAATTAATAATTTAATACAAAATTAACATCAAATTAAATTAATAGTAATAATTGGCAATTTACTATTTTAAATATTTTTCACTTATACTCTGTTCAAGGGTTATTATTAAATTGAAAGGCATATTAGAAAAAGTAGAACTATGTAGCCTATTACCTAAATGTCTACATTTATGGTTACAAAGTTCATTTAAAAAGTAATTTAAGTGAAAAAAAAATATTGTAAATTGTGATATTTAGAACATATTACTAACAAAAATGATGGAAATTTTAGTCTTTTTATTATTTGTTTACTAACCAATGTAACCAATCAAGTGAGTGTTCTTCGGTCTTACATAATTTTCTAGTTTTTAAAATTATTTATCTTTATTCTTAACTCATTCGATCTAGTTTTTTTCCATTTAGAATTTCCATTCGAGATGAATGTTTTTCCATTTTGCCACAAAATTTATCACGCCCTTTTCAAATGCCCGTTTAGATGTTTAATAATATTTTATAACAAATTTTAATAACAAAAGAAATGTTTTTTAAATTTTAAAAGGAAATTTTAATTATTAATTTGAATTGTAAAAACTCAATAATTTATTTTCATAGGCTCAATTCTCTATTCAGTTAAGTATTGAGTTTAATATGGAAATTGAATTAAGATAAAAAAATACTAAATAATAAATTGTATATTTCAGATATTGCCATAATACGCAAGGGATCCTTGAATCAGAAACAAGTAATGCCCATAATAACTCATACTGATGCAACACCAATGCCGTCTCCAAGGGCAAGTCCATTCAATGACCGGGAAATATTTCATCAGGAAATGGATTCTTTAAGTCGAAAGTCGCAATTGAGTAGCAACACTGACGGAGAATCTCTCAACATCCCATTAATTTTACAGCATGATCAAAGAGTATGTTTTGATATTGATAATTCATAATTTGTAAATTATTCATTAATGAAAACGTTTGATTAATGTCTGAATTTATTTATAATAAATTATGAAATTCCATATTCGTTATCTTTTGAAGCATTGTCATTATTACTATAGAAATATTTGCAAAATCTTACTTTAACTTGTTATATTTAGACACAAATATTATTTATTGCTATAAATTGTAATTAATAATAAATTTGATTAAGGTTACGAGGATGACGATGATAATAATAATAATAATAATAATAATAATAATAATAATAATAATAATAATAATAATAATAATAATAATAATAATAATAATAATAATAATAATAATAATAATAATAATAACAATAATAATAATAATAATAATAATAATAATAATAATAATAATAATTTTTATTTATTATATTCTTTATTTAATTTCTCAATTCTGGTTCCCATAGAATTTACCACCCAGAAATATAATTGCGCAAACATTCAATGTCTCTTCTATATTTTTGAGTGCTTATCTCTTATAATTTTCGTAGAGGCATTTTTGTAATATAATAAGCTTTATTTATATTTAAATAAAAAATACCTTGTCATCATTTTTTTTCATTAATAACAAGAATTTCTTGAATTTCTCACCCTTTTATTTTTGTACTGTGCTTTTATTTCCTCTAATCTCTAATTAAAATATGTTTTCCCACATTAATACCATTGACATTCTGGCTAGGATTTGCAATTTTGAGATTACAGTGATTTTAAAATAAAAATTAATCCGAATGAAAAAATATAAAAATTAAGAAAACTATCGTTTAAAAATGAAAACTGACAATCTCCACATATATATCTTTCTGTGCGTTTTATTAAATATTTTTATACACGAAACATATTTCGCTTTATAATCAAACATATGATAAGACGAAAAACCTAAAACTTCGGTAGAAATTATATTGCATCTCTGACTCAACGTGTTCCTTATTTAACAACTAGGATTCAAAAATATTGAAACTTTATTTACAATACAAATACAACAATATTTTGATTCAAAAATAGCACAAAAAGAATTCTTCACAACAGTTATTTCTTTAAACATTCAGCAGATAGGTAAATTTTACTATTGGAGAATATATTTAGATAAATTCAAATAATGGTTAATGGCTTCATTTTTACTTTAACTTTTTTTTGTTTTCAATCCTTTATGAAATATTCTTACCAATAATGCACTTCTCTCATTCTCTCACTGAAATATGTTGATTTTTACATTCACAATTTAATCAATTAATATTCACAATCCTAACAATAGTCATAAATTGTATGGATATAATCAAAGATTTGACACTAAATTGTAAATTAATATAATTATGTGACTTCATAATCAGTCTAAAATATATTTTTATTTATTAAAATCGGATTTAGAATCTTTCTAGAAGAGGAAGTGATTCGTCGATTAACCACCAGCTAGGAGGACAACAATGTCGAAAAATCAAGTACTAATTTATTCTTGGAATTTTGATAAGCTTTACAGTAAATTACAGTTGTTCACCGACTCGCCTTCATCCAAATCTGACAATTCCATCAAGCCGAACAGATGGATTATCAGTGATCCCACCTGAATCCAACTATTCAACAGCTTCTACGTTCAGATCAAGATCGCCCAGCTTACAACTATATGGACTGCCAATAACTCTTAACAAATTCAATTCAAATAGTGGACAGTTAGGAAATTATTTTTGTTAAATTTTTCAAGGATTATTTTTTTATCTTGAATAGTCTTAAAAATTTTTTAAAAATATATCTAACTTTTTAAACACAAAAAGATTTTCAAAATCAAGTAATAATTTAAATTTTTTTCTAATTCACTGAAAACTGATAAAGTATTTTTAAAATCATGTAAAATGTTTGCAAAGTATGAATTTAAAAATTAAATTTATTTTTTCCAAATTTATTTTCAAAGCAATATTACTAATTTCATATTTCTCATTTTATATATTATTTTTGTAATTGAAAAATGTGTTAAAAATTTTAATTTTTACTAAAATTACTGAAATCCATTAAATCACTTCATAAATTGTATTTCTCAAAAAATGATTCGCTTTTCGGCTTACTCGGACTGTTCACCTTCCGTAACTTGGTGCTATATAGAGGTCAACAGTTTAGTGTTGAAACTACTTTCAGATTAAGAACTCAGTTGTAAACCATTATTTGAATTTCTGACTAAAACTGTAGTTCATATGCCAACTTTAAAAATTGATACTTTTCCGCTTCCATTTTATGTCAAACAATGAAAAATATTTTAGCATTGTCACTAATAGACAAAATTCGTAACCTCTAAGAAACGCTGAAAACGCTCCCAGGACCTCGCCTTAGTATATTTATTGTGTACAATTAGCTAAGATTAAAACTGCAATTTTGTATTATACTGAAAGTCACGTTGAAAAGAAAAATTTATTATAGGAAAATAAATTTAACTTTATGTAATTCAAATTTATTAATTAAGTAAATATATTTAATTAAAAAAAATTTAATTTTCTTTATCGTTATTTCTTTTTATATTATAATTCCAATTTTGTTTTATATTTAAAAAGAATTTTTTCCGACATTTTCAACCGTTAAATTTCTCTATTATGATCATGAATTGGATATGATTATGATTAGTGCATCATTTATTCAATAATAAATACAGAACCTCAAAAATAATAAAAAAATATTCATCTTTACTAAACAGTTATTTATCTTCTCTGTGTCATTAATATTTTACTGTTTATCTTCTATTTTAATTTTTGTTTTCTAACCTATTAAAACAAAAATTTTAATTTTCTGTATTCTACCCAATGGAGGTTGTACTTTTGTATTTTTATAATTTCATTGCGATATATAGTGTTGGGGTAATATATAAAGGCACAAATATAAAATAGAAGCACAGGTAAAATTAATAAAAACATTTATAAAATTTGAAAAATAATATTGATTGAGGGAAATGGGTATGGTTGAACTCCAAATCAAGAGACGAGCTCAGGAAAAATTAAAGAAATTTAGTAAGAAGTCCTCGGGAAAATTTATAACGTAAAAAAATTTAATTAAAATGAATTAATCAGCTAGTGGGACGCTGGACCTAATGGAAAGCCCAAGTCAATGGGAAATAGACAGCCGAGAAGTGAAGGAAGCTACAGAGATTATTAAATGATCAGAATAAGTTTAGATAAAGCATCAAAGACAGTGCCGAGCCATATACTTGTTGTAGAGTCAATTAGACCCGAAGTGAGGGAATAATTGTTGAATAGCAATTAAATTGTTTTGAAAGACAGAGTATAAAAAAGAGCTGCGGAAAAGCAAATTGCCAGTTGGTCGAAAAAAACAATAAAGAATTTGTGAAATTTTGCAAAATTCCTAGAGAAACGAAAAATAAAATCTAAGTGAAATTGGGCAACCTACCCTATAGATTATTTCTAAAGAAAGGTGCAAATACAGTGACAGGTTGTATTTGTGATAAAAATTGAATAAAGTGTTCTGTGTTGTGTTTTAGTTATTCGATTGCAATAATGAATGACACGAGAAATCAGAAACTAACAGATTTTATTGATTAATAACCCAACAATAGTTTTTTGTACTATTTAGTCATTTAGTAATCATTTTGCTTTATGGTTAACTTTCCATTAAGGTTAATTTAAAGTTTTACCTCGAAAGATTATTATATATTTATTAAAAATTTCTTAGCATATGCAAAATACCTGAATATAAATTTTTTTTAGCCCTATAGTATTATGATGTGGGTCAAATCGACCCACATTATTTTCATTTACATTTAAAACCTTAAATTCATTTAAATATTCATGTCTAAATACTATTCTATTCTAGTAATTACTAATATATTTTATTGAACAATTATGTTCATAAAAAACGTTTCCTTGAATAGCTAAAAAACATCTACTTTTATTATCTTAATACGGTAAATGTGAGTCAATATGACCTACATTGAACTTTTAACTCATTGAGAAAATTTTCGCTTTCGGCTTCATGTTTGATTGGTAGATGAACTCAATGATGCACTCAAATGGATTTAGCTTCAACCAATCACCAAGCTGGTGGTCATAATGATAATCCTTATAATTGTTTTATTTTTTTACAGATATTATGCTATTTTTGATACAAATTATAAATTATTTCATTATTGCAGCCTAATAATATTAAATATAATAATATTAAAATTGATATTTCTGTCCAGGAAAGATGGAATACAACCTAAGAAACGATGAATGCTATTTTTTCTAAAAACAGCCATATTGAATATGTAAAAATTCACTAAAAAAACTAAAGTATTGACAAAAGATAAATGTAAATTCTAACCAGGTTTGACAGCAAAGTCAAAAAGTTAAGCTAACGAATTAGATGGATTTTTACATTTTATTGATAACATTGTTTCCAGAATATTGGTTTGAATGAATGATTTTACAACACAAAATAACATCAAATTTAGACTTGTTTCTTGGGCTCACTAAATCCAAAAATATGAATCTTTTTTTAATTATTGAATGATAAATATGTGAAATCAACGAAACACTTTTGTCAGGGAAACGGAAATATAATGTTGGTGCACAAGTTAGTGAACAAACTTGAGTTTTTGAAATTTGTGACCATCGGATTCATGAAAGGGGTTCAAGATCCTCGACCCCTAACACTAATTCCCATTATTAAAGATGCATACAGAAATTTATGGAAGGACTATACCCACAACACTAGGAATCATAATCTGAATTTTATAAGTCCTGAAACAGGGGATCATAAACAGCACATTGAGTCTTGCTGAAATAAAGTTAAACTTAAAGTTAAAAAAAGAAAAGGTATATTCAAAGTAAAAGTCAATGTTTTTCTTGCTGAATATCTATTTTTTCAGAGAAATAAAGGACGATTATTCTTGGCTTTATTTAATTTAATTAAAGTTTAATATGGATTTAAAATTGTTTAATCATTTTATTATTATTAATTGCAAATTACTATTGTTAGTAAAATTTTAATGGGGGTGTATGATATATTTGATAAAAAGTTTCTATATAACCTATCAACATCTATCATGTCTACTGGAGAGACCATGTTGAAGAAATAAGTGGGATAATAGAATAATTCTGCCATGACTGGAAAAGATGTTATCAGTGGCTTCAAAGCCCTGAGTCAAAACTTCAATGATATGTAGACGTTGTCAGAAAGCAGTTTGTAAAGCCACTGTAAGGTTGTGAGCAGTGAATGTTGATTGTTATATATTTTTTGTTTTTTGCTCAAATTGAAATATATTCGCTATTCCAAATTTAATAATGCATAAAAACATTTGATAAATCTAACTATAATAAATAAAATAATAAATTTTTATTAATTATAAATGTGGGTCAATTTGACATACATTTAACAAATATGTAACATTTTTGTATGATAGTACTAGTGTTACTCTATAGCAGAATTAAATACATTAAAAATTTGGAAAAATTACATAAAAACTAAAGTTTCTTGATTTCTAAAATATCAAATCCCGATAAAATAATTATCAATCGTTAATTACAATTAATGAAACAAAAATTATCCTATCAAACAGTACATCCTGAATCAGTTACGTTTTGATCAAAAGTAATTTAAAATATTAGCGGATTTTCTCATTGTAACAGAATGACTGGAGGAGAATAGTTTTTCTTACTAATAAGTTATAGAAAACTCATCTACATCAGTTAAATATTGTATTAATTAATAAATATTTTTCTTTAATTAAATTTTTATTTTAATTAAATTTGAATTTTAATTGTAAACAAATAATAATATTTAGAAAACATTATATTAAAATATTTAAGAAAAACCGGAACATTTAGTTGCAACTATTAGTTATAGTGTTCCCAATTGCATAATCTAGGAAATCGAGTATTATTACATACATATTTAAATAACTTCATTCCACACCGCATCGAGGTCATGGTGACCTAATTATGTAATTCGTTTATAATTATTATTTTTGAATTGTTTAGTGTCAATTTTGATTTTTAAAATATATTTAATTTTGTAATATTGCAAATTTAAATGTATTTTTAAAATATTTTTTTTTTATTTTTTTTGAATTTTGAAGCGCTAAACATATTTGTTAAACAAAAAACCATCATAAATGACCTTAAATTATTATCCAAAATTTTTATTCATTTATCTTCATTTCCTTATAGGTTATAAATCAATATTTTATTTTGATACATAAACCTTATATTATATAAATCATGGATGTCTAAAATACGACCGTTTGAAGGTCACATTACAAAAATAATTTTCCTGAGCCGCACATACAATATTTTTTTAACGTAACTGGGATCAAAATTAACTCAATATAGTTTTAAATTTCAAATGTATATATGAAAAATATTGCAAAAAATATTTTTTTTAAATTTATAGAGATATTTTCATATATATTCATAATTTGTGATTAGGCTGCACTTTAGACAAGCTTGATATAAATTATTTATTCTATATTAATGTAAAAAATTGTCTATGTTTTTTGATTTATATATAAATTGAGTGTTCGATTTTTTGTATAATTAAACATTTTATCGAAAAATTGAACCTTTACATACCAAGGCTGTTAGGTTATATATACTTGTTTATGTTTATGTCTTTCCTTGAGTGCTTATGCTTTTCCTTCACCACATCAGCTTGACGAACTAGCGACAAAAGATGGGAGATATAACAGAATACTTTAATTTCTTTTGGTAGTTAATTGCTAAAGGGTATTTTATATTATTCTAGACATAGTCAGATAATTTCATTAGAACGATTAGCCATAGTTTTAGTATTTTTCTTGTTTATTAAAAAAACAAAGAAAATTTCTTTTAAAAGAATAAAAATTATACAAAAGAAAGTTTAGAAGGATTATTTAAACATTTTCGAATATAATTTTAGTCTTGAATAACCATCGAAAGATTCTTATACTGAACACAATAGTAACTTACCCTCGAATAAGCGATTTGATGAAATTAATGTATATTTTATTTTAATAAAATGCGTTAGATATTTCGATTGGTCAGATTTTCAACAATTAAACAAACAATTAAATAATTTTAAGAACCATTTTTCAATTACATGAATGGATTGCATAAGAACATTGTATTCAGATATGAAACTGAGAGTGATTCATCCATAGTGTTTCTTGACTTGTTAATTAAACGTAAAAATGAACAATATGAGACTGAGATTCATAGAAAACCAACAGTTACTGCCCTAGATACTACCCCAGAAAGTTTTTGTGAATTTAAATATAAGAGAAATATGGTGAAAGGATTGGTTTATCGATCATGGTACTTATCTTCCACTTTTAAAAACTCAGTAAAAAGTGTAGATAAATTTGAAGATTGTTATTTTATTCTTTAGGATCATCCAGCATTCCGGCGTTTTGGTCAGGAGATCATCAGTCGGTCAAAATAGCAACTGTAGTGCGTTAAGCAATCAAAACACTGCAGGCTCATTAACATTAAGTGAAAAAGGGGATGAAATATATTCAAAATGCCCTACTCCAAACGCTGAACATAACCACAAAGATACAGATGCCGAAAGCAGTTTAATATGTAACAGTCGACGTTCTTCAAGTAACAGTAGTCGATTTGTGTCCCCTGAAAGCATTCATAACTCTCAACCATCATTAAAAACTAGCATGTTTCTTCCAATGGTTTTTATTGATAGTTCGTTTGTCAGTAAACTTCCAAGTAACCTAACCATGGGCAATGAAAAATGTCCAGATGAAGATTCAAGTCTTTTAAATCAAGATCAAGATGATCACAACGAGAATGATCGGAAAGGTTAAGAAAGACAATTTAAAACTAAAAAGTTAGGAATTGAAAAGGTAAAAAAAAGAAAAAATGAAAATGAAAGAATAAAAATAATTCATTGAATACATAACTATGATGCGCGGTTATGATCGGCGCTATTATTAACTGCTCGTAGTTATGATGGTCGCGGTTTTGAGTGCGCGGTTATTAAAGTAAACTATTACTAATATGTTATGCATATTGTCTTTATTTGCTGTCTTAATACTAACTACATCACTTTTTGTGTTATAATTTTAATACACCCTTGATTTCCTTAACCATTGGTCTAAAGTCGATTGTCAAATGAAGATAAACTATACTGATACCGTTTAACTGATGAAATAAGTATCAACATCTTTTTATATGGTATTAAGAACTTTCTAAATATCTCTCATTTTCATTTGTTTCTTGCTACTAACAATCAACTTATTCTTTCTTTGTTTTTGTAAAGTTTTAGTAAAGAAACCATATATGAAATATTAATGATGTATAATAAAAATATTTGTATGTACCTAAATTTGGAGAACACCAAATCACATGTTTTAGTTATTCCATATTTTGAGGGGTTTCAAAGTTAAAGTCATTCTAATTTAAAGGCTTACAAAAATTCAACTTCATCCAAAGTAGTTACAAGGTAGTTTCATACACTAATGAGCTTGAGTTTAACTAAGCCTACAAATTTATAAGTAATGGGTGCAATGTCGTATATGTTATACATTTGTATATGCATATTTGTATATGCACATATCTAATGGTCAGTTTTCGCACGTTGGAGGATTAGAATTTGCCGGCCTCTGCCCTAATGCATTTGATATTTAGGGAAAATATATACATATTAATGGTTGATCATACTAAATATAGGGAAGTTTTAAATAAAAATTGTAATGAGAGTATAAATAAAATAATTATAATGAAATAAAAATGAGTTTGAATCTATCCTGAACCAATACAGGTAATAAAGCTAGTTAATTTATTAAAGAAACACATTGTGTTATTAAATTATCTTTTAACAAAAATTAATAATAATTTGAAGTTCTGAAACTCCTCAAAATGGCAAAAGGTATTCGGGCATTGCTGGATACTGTTATTCAAGCTCTACCTCAAGTTGGTAATCTGGGATTACTATTCTTTTTGCTGTTTTTTATATTTGCTGCTCTTGGAGTCGAACTCTTTGGCCGATTAGGTATAAAATAAAATTTAATGAATATAAAAGTCTAAATCGTGTTTGATTTAGAATGTTCTGACGACAATCCATGTACTGGACTCAGTAGACATGCCCATTTTGAAAATTTTGGAATGGCTTTTCTTACGCTTTTTCGAATCGCAACAGGGGACAATTGGAATGGAATTATGAAAGTCAGAATATTATTTTAATTAAACATAAAAAATTAATTGTTTTAATATTAGCATTGCTTTTTGAAAATGCGTGGTGATTTAAATTTAATTAAATTCATAACTAAAAATTGCCCAATAATATATCTACAACATGTTAATAAGTTTAAAATAATTTAATTTTTTAAAATGAATTTTAAAAAGTGGTTTTAATATATGTAAAAAAAGTCTGAAGAATTACAGTTTTAAATTTTAAAACTTAAAAAATGCTATTTAAATATAAATTAAGATTTGTTTGATAAAATTTTGATTTTAATGATTTATAAATTTTAAATTTATTATTGATTTATGAATTTTAATATTTTTATTTTCTTTAAAAATTTAAGCACATTATCACAATTAAAGTTTCAGAAAATTGGTTCGAAAATATTATAAAATGTTATAAAATACAAATTTTATTAATTTGTCAATTTAAAATGAATAACAAAATTGAATGTCATTATATTGTAACTAACGATTTATTTAAACAAATGTAGTTCAATCCTTTGAGCTCTATAATAATCATTAACCCTCTCCGTGTAAAAAATAATGCTGATATTTATAGTGATCCGTTCTATTCCCACAAAAACGGTTACAAAATGTGCCTTCAGCTTCATCCCGATGGATTCAAAGCTGGAAAAGGGACACATCTTTCTGTTTTCTTTTTCATAATGCGCGGTGAAAACGATGTACTTTTGCAATGGCCTATGAAACTGGAAGTGACATCTTGCTTTAATGTCGAATATATTCGACAAATATACGGAGAGGGTTAATAAAGTATTTTTATTTTTTATAATTTTTGCACATTTGATGAAATTAGATTAAATTAAATTTCTCACAAGACAGCGCTGATTCCGGGAAAACGCCGCCAGATATGAATGTATCTATAATTTCTTGTACTGTTGATACTAAAGTAAATAATAATTTAAAAATAAAAGTCAATGGCTCTTTTGAAATTAATTATCAAGAAAAATATTATAATAAAAAATTTAAAAATAATTTGAAAATAGGAAATAAAAAAAATCAAGCAGGAATTAAATCCAATTTCCTATAATGGGTTAAAAAATAATTTCAACGATAATAAAATTTCTACAACTAAAGAAATTGAAAAATAATTTTTAATAAATTTTCATATCTGAACTCAAAACTGTAGTGTATTTTTATGAGCATAAAATATTTTATATTAGTGAATTTTTATTTCCATTTCTCATTAATACTCCTCATTACTATCTCTAAAAAAATCATCAAGTAAACATTAATTCTTACATTTGAAAATATTACATTCAAACCCCTTAACTCTCCAATAAATGGTAGTTGAAGCAGTATTATAAAGTAATGTCAAAAATAAAATTCTATAACAATTTAAATAACAGAAAAATTGAAAAAATAAGTCTTTTTAAATCGTAAGGAATATTTTTTATTAAAATCAAATATTGGCAAATTTTCTTTTAATTTTTTATAACATTTTAGGATACTTTACGAAGCAAATGCAACAACACGGAAGAATGTCAGAAAAACTGTTGTGTATCCCCTATAATCGCTCCAATTTACTTTGTAATTTTTGTTTTAATGGCTCAATTTGTACTGGTAAACGTTGTTGTTGCCGTTTTAATGAAACATCTGGAAGTAAAATATTTATTATTTTATTTTATAATTATCAATAACATACATTAGGAATCTCATAAAATGATGTGTGATGACGATGAAATTGAGAAAGAAGTTCAGCGAGAAATTGATGAGGAAAATAAAGAAAAACAAAGAGAGAAAATATCATCTGATGCCGAAGAAGTAAGTTTTGAAATTAATTAAAATAGATTCTATTGAAATAACATTGAAAGATTGATAATCGTGTCAATAAAGAAATAAAAGAGAAAATCGTTGAACCAAACAATAATAATATAGTTTTTGAACCGAAAAAAATTGAAATTAATTGTAATCGTCTTTCTAATTCTGCTGCTGTAAAATTCAATCGAAATGCTAACTCACAAGACAGCGCTGATTCCGGGAAAACGCCGCCAGATAATGGCAGCGGTGGTACATTACATATCCTCAATTTACCTGCATCAAGGAAGCTCCATGAACAATTATCTCAGAGTCAACCGTTATTGCTAGTCAATTTAAACCCAGACTCTCTGAAAAATCTCAATCAAATTAGTAATTCCAATACTCAAACGAAACCGGTTGAAAATAGTAATAGAAAGGTTTTGCTAAAAAATACTTCTAAAAAATGGAGTACAATGGATGATGGATTTCCTGTTATAAGTAATTAATAATAATAATAATAATAATAATAATAATAATAATAATAATAATAATAATAATAATAATAATAATAATAATAACTCTTGTAATAAATTTTTTAATTTGCAAGATATAAAAAGGTAATTTTCAGTTATTCATAAATTTCTAAAATCCCTATATATTCGGAATATTAGATAATTAGGAGTCTAAGCACGTAGTTCGTAAAATATTGTTTGCATTACTAAACGTTATTTTGTAAAATATGTTTATATAAAATCTGATAAAATCCAAATCGTTAGATTGGAAACATCACAGTCGTCCTTTATTTTCATTTTATATAGGAATAATAAAATATACATAAATTGTATTTTCATTAAGTGCTTATCTACATACAGCATAAATACGTTTAAAAATCATATATTCTAGAAATAAAAAAGGATTGAAATATTTCTCTGTAAATTTTGTTTTTTATTCCTCAAATACTTGCTTAAAAATAAATAAATATAATAATAAATTATATTCTGCAAACCTTTTATTGTTTTAGTGAATGTTTAAGTTCTGATAAAAATTCTAAATATCATTTGAGTTTAGAACTTTAATAATTTTATGCAACACTTCAACTTAATTAATATTAAAATTTGTTTGTTTAATATTGTTAATTATTGTAATATTTAAAGTGACTTTGTTTAAACAAAAACCTTAAATTAATTTATTTTCAATTAACAAAATAAATAACTTTTAGAGCTAAAATAACAAGTCTTAAGAATTTATTACATAGTACTAAACTTGATAGAAAACTGAAAATTGAACAAAAGCCCTAAATAACTATGAAAAGTCTATTTCAAAACTAATAGGAAATAGAGAACAGACAAAAAAAGCGAAAATAAAAAATAAAATGTGACAAAGAAATACAAAGAAATAATAAAGATATGTTAAAGAAAACCCGAAAGTAAATAGAAAAATGTTTGATATGCAAAAATCTTACAAAATTAAAAATATAAATTTCTTAACAAAAGTTAGTTAAAAATTAAAAATAAAAAAGTTTACATTTAATAAAATCATATTTTTCGCATTACTGCCAATAACACAAAAATTAAATTTTATCACATTTGTTCAATTTGTGTGAACAAATATATGCTTATTAAAATTTGTCTTTTATAATTGACATCTGAAATGTATTGCTGTAAAATAATGTTTATAACCGGGAGACCAAAGTACTTATCATTCTGGAGGTGTCTTGATATCTGTATTTAAGAGATAATAAGAAAAATTAAAAAAGTCCGAGGAACCATTTTTATAGATAAAATGACTGACTTTGTCCATTAATGAATACTATTTTTCCAAGACTAAAATTCATGAACTAGTGAGTATTCTGTAGGATTAATGTCATTTAGAATTAATATACAATAATTTTATTGATGATTTATTGAATGAAATGTTTTCTTGAATTTTTATGATGAATTTGAGGTGAAATAAAGTTTACTTAATGTTTTCAGTTAATTAATATATCAAATTACAACATTAATTTAAAATAAAATTTAGGATACACTGATGAAAATTCTAAACAAAAATTAAAGTATTTGCATGCTCACATTTATTTGAAGATCTCATATTAAAACTCATTAATTTAAAATACTGTATAATATTATATAATTTTCTATTTTTCTATGTCAGGCCATCTCTCTGGGACTCACAAGACGTTATTGAAGTCGCTCTCTTCACTTAGATTATTGAAATTAAATAGCCGCCTCCCTCAAATATATTGATTTCAACTTTTTTGAATAATTAATTAACTATTAATTAATTTTTACCAATTTCTATTTTTTATGAATTTTGTCGATTTTTGAGTAATCTCTCCTATAAATATGAAGTGTATTTTTAATTATAAATACTTAAATAAATTTAAAAACATTTTATTAAAGTAACAATTTTATCTACCTTTCTTTTTATGGAGTTAACATTTTTAGAAAATGGGCCGATCAACTATGAGTTATGGGTTCAAAAAATAAATATTGGATAATCATTGGATATGTTCATAATAAATCATATATAGCTGTAGAGAACAATCTTAAAAAGTTGAATTGATTTAATTAGAAAAATAAATCTATTAAAACTTCTCAAGGGGTTGAATAGTTTCCTAATTTAAATTAAATAATATATAACAGCTTTGTAGAAAGTCAGAAACATGACCACGATAAAATATTTAATATGATAAGTAGAAACTTGTAACCCTTTCTTTAAGGTTTACCTACATGTTCATCTTTAAACAGGTCTCTATCCAAACCGATTGATGTACTCATAGAAAACTAATGATTAAATTCTTATCTAAATATCAAAAGTATGTTTATTATACTTATCTTTTTACAATCCTTTAGTACACATGAAAACTCGAAATTAATCATAGATCAAAGAGCTTTCATTTAAAGCCGTCATTTTTATTGTGCTGGAAAGTTTAATTTGTTTTAATTTTATATATGCTTTTCTCAGATTTTGAAATACATATATAAATTTACGGTACAACCTCAATTATTCAATACTCGATTATTCAACAAAAAAATAAAATTATTTAAATGAAAAACTAACAATTAATATTTAATTAAGTCCAGTAATGTGGATTCAATGTTATTGTTTGCAGAAAACCCAGAAGAATTTCTTTATTAATCAATGACATATGATTATAGCAAGCGGTTGACATGGCTCTAACAGACACTCGTAATTTGTTAGAAAGTCCTTGAGCTAGTTGCATTACTGTTAATTCAGTTTTTGTTTCATCATTTGAATTCTTTTTCATTTCATCTGTGAAGTCATCATAATATTGTTTCAACCATTCTTTGCCTTTTGTCACTGCTTGATCGTATATTGAATTCAAAACATTGGATAATTGTTCAGCGCTTTTGCTAGTAAACATATGAATTGTGTTTATTTCTTTAAGAGCTCGATTAAATAGAATATCATATTCCTTTTTATCGGCAGTTCCATATTCTGCTTTATTATTCTTTGATATGAAACGATGAACAAAACTATTAGTGGTATTTGACAAAAAATCTATGGTTTGACTTGTAATTCTAAACGGAGTTCCAGCAGCATATATAGCACTATCTTTTGCAGCAATTATTCTGTCAACACTTGGTCTAATAGAAGTGTCATAATATTCACCAGATGATTTAATAACATTTTCCGACGAATCTTTAATAATTGAATATTTATTTTCCATTTTAAAAATCCACCAAAATTTTCCTGGTAAAACAATTGCAAACTTCCAGAACACAATTTTCTACAAACAACCTCTAAATCAAAATCAATCTTTTAAAATAAAATATAAAAAGTACCAATTCTTCGCGTCTGTGTGCGCACATCAATATCACCATAATTCTGCACACAGACGCGACAAAACTCAACAAACAAAAACTGCCAGTCAGAGGTAGATCTCATTCCTCTCTCTGACTGGTCGAAACATTTCCCCCTCCTTGATCCCTTCCAGTGGATCAACAACCCCATTTAACTCTAAGGGGCGAACCTTAGTTATTGGTCTCAATAACTCTTTTCCTTTCTCATTTTCCAACAACCCTCATATACCCATCTTTCTGTTATATACACCGCTGCACCACGCGCCTTTTTTGAGACATCACTGTGGATTCTCCACTCACCATCGACATACTCGGCCAAGTAACGATCACAGTTTATTTTATTTAGGTATACTATCTCCCTTATTCTTTCTTCATCTTTCACCAATTCAATATTCCACACTTTTCCCCGTCGCATTGACCAGTTTTCACTTAATGTTCTCATAAGCATCCTACCAAGTCGTTCTTTGATTGGTTCGTGTTTCAACTCCACAATTGACACGTTGTCTTTCATGTACATTTTTAGAGGCGTGCAAACGAGTTCAAATGATCCGTGTTGTTTGAAACTGTTCGATGATTCCTTTAATTTTTCTGTTAAATCCAAAACTTCTTTGGCTTTTTGAACATTATCTTTTAGTCGATTAAATTTCCCTTCATCTACCTGAATCGCCTCCTCGGGCGTCAGATCCTCTGATTCTGGTTTGTCTTTTTCCCAATTACTCAACACTTCCGTTGTCTTCGGTTCCACAATTTTATCTTCAGATAATTCTATGATCTGACCAGCCCAGCAAGTCTCATCTTGTTTTTCCCATGAATTCATTTTTCCTTGAATATTTTGTGTGTTTGTAATGACGCTAACTAATTCGTTAGTTCCTCCAGAATTGAATATTTGCCCATCTAATTCACTCTGAGCTCCTTGCTCTTCATTAAATGCCTTACTTCTGTCGAGTTGCGTTTCCTCAATTCCCCGAAATGCCCGTAACTCGTCATTTAACATCTCAGTCTTTCCCCCAATCACACCAACTGGAACGGTTCTCCATTGTCCTCTAACATCTAATTTCTCCGCGGCCCAATCGTTAATGTAACTTACGTTGCTTGCGTCATCAACCAGCGCATTCACACGCACTTCTCTAATCAACTTGACTGGAATCGTACTCAAAGGGACATACTTCTTTTCACACCGTTCTTCTCGACAAGTCACCATTGACGTGTTTTCATTTGTCGCCTTCATTTGAGTATCCTTAGCTTTGCAATCTGAATCATGCAAAAGAAAATGATGCTTTGTTTTGCAACTTCTATCCTTACAGAAGCTGGACCTCTCGCAGTTCCTGACGAAGCGGCCTCCAGCTAAACAGTTAAAACAAAGTCTTAATTCTTTAACAAGCTCCTTTCGCGCTGCTACTTTCAATTTTAAAAGTTCCGGGCATTGGTTCAAGTAATGTTCAGATCAACATTTGACACATTGACCTCTCTTGAATTGCCTCTTGTGGCTGATCTCTGCTGTTGGTTTCCTCTCCATGAAATTTGTGAACTTTTTCAAATTCCCCACATCTTTCCTACTCCCTAGAATTCTCTTACCGACCAATATATTCAAAGCTTTTCGATGCCTATTAGCTTCTTGTTTGATCCAATCGGCTAAAGTTTGTACATTTGCTTCTCTCCCTGCATCACAATTGCGTGACCACTGAATTAGCATGGTTTCCGGCAACTTCTTCAGCAATTGATGATACAACATTCCGTTGTCCAATTCCCCTTCTCTCTTTTGGTCCTTGAAATTCAGGATGAGATTTTCCAGCAGCTCTTCAAACCGCTCTAGGTCCTCCAATAAGTTGAGTCTCACTGGAAAGAAACTCTGCACCGCGTCCAGCATCATTGAGTATGATCTTTCTGGTCCCCCATACATCTCATCCAATAATTTCATTACAGCTTCGAAAGCCTGTGAACCATATCCAATATAGGCAATCAATTTTAATATAATTATATATATATATTTATATTATGATTTGGAAAGAGATAAAAATACTCACTTAATCGTGTAACTAATAAAAACATAATTAAAAATTTTAATAAGAAAAACTAATTAATTAAATTACAATTAACGAATTACACTGTACTAGATTTATATTCAACACAAAAATTATATAATTATAAAAAGATTAATATAATTAATATGATCCATGGAAAATTTTCAATTAATTTTTCAAATGAAGCGAGTCTGTTAAAGCAAATTTTACACAGAATATGAAAATATTTTCATCTTCAATTTGTTAATGAAATGATGTGTAAAGTCAATTTGAGTAAATTGAATTATAAAATTCTTTTAGATGAATTTGTAATTTCAATTATGAAAAATCGAAAATAATACTTTTAATTATTTATATATTTAAGTTTTATTTGAAATTAATTTGAGTTGTTAAGTATTACTGACAAAACTCGTAATTGAAATGTTTCACTTTAAAAAATAAAATTACAATTTAGGTACTTTTCAATATTTCTTGTTTCAATATTCGGAGAGAAAATTTAAACAAAAATGATTTAAAAGTTTTTAACATGGAATAATTTCTACATATTATAATTATTTTTGACATTAATTAAACAAATAAAAATTACGGTAGATTTAAAAAAAATGGTTTTGGTTTGATATTTTGAAATGCATTGAAAATAAAATAAATATATTAAATAAAATAAAAATATGGAGAGTTCGCCAAAATGAACAGGCCGATTAATCATTTCGATGCTTCGTTCGTAAATATATGTATTGAAATTTTGTAATCTTCTACTGTCGTGTGATACTTCCGAATATGTAAATTTTACAGCTTTCGTCGCGAAGGGGTTAACCAAACTGGGAAGGTGGTCGCGCAACAAAAGTTTGTCATTTAGAACTTCAATGATCTGATAAGACGACATAATTATTATGATGATTTTGTTAGGAACATATAGTGAAAAAACCTTTAATATCTAACTCCAAAACATATCAACCCTTAAAGTATTAATGTCTTTTAATGTCTTCTGCCAATTTTTCTTCAGCGATAACTTAAACATTTTTTAAGGCATGTTACAATGATTTTTTTTATTCAGAAATAAAAGATGAAAAATTGAATATATAAACAAATATATCTGCTATTTTCCCATTTTTCTCATAATAAAATATTCCCATATTTGAAAACTATAATTCTGATATTCAAAATAATGTTACTATCAATATATTTTTATACTTTAAAAAATTATCTTTAATATAATATTTATATAACCAATTGTTTAATTTATATACTGCGAACGAATCATTTTAGTTCGAATTACGGGGTTGTTGGAAGTTAACAAATTGAATGAGTGTAATTATTTTTTTTTCACTTGAAAAATTCTTTTTATTTAATATCTACAATTTTTCGCACAAATAAAATGAATTACAATTTATTAAATCAGGAACGAAGCTCGTTTACCATCTTGCTACAGATTTGCCGTTATCATCGGCCGTTATACCAATTAATGCCTATCATCAAAAGAATAAAAATTATTGTGATTGGAATGAAGATGATTGCGATGAAGAAATACAGAAAATAACTGCGATGAAAGATTCAAAGCCTTTTAATGCAGAAAGTAGTCGACGAAAATTTGTTATGCAAAAATCATATTCTATGGTAAAGTTTATTTTATATTATAATATTACAGAATTGAATTACAAAAATAATTATATTTTTTAATTAGTGTAACTTGATTCTGTAAAAAAAATAAATGTTTACATTTGTTCATCTCGATTAAATAAATACGAATTTTACAGTATTGAAATTAATAAGTCAATGTTTGTTAGTATGACTTTCACATTTAATAGTGTTAGTATTTCATTTAATAATATTCATTTTTTTCATTTAATTTCATATAATTTATTTATAATTATAGTATAAATGAATTAAAATATAAAATGGAAACGTTTATTTCTCCAAAGGTAAAAATAAGTCATAACTCTATAAAAGGCCAATTATTAAAATACTGAATTTGGTAATTTTTTTGGCAATTTGGTTAAATCTAAATTCGTTAATTTTAGAGCGATATACTTTGTACCACAGTTGGAAAATTTTTTATATTCAATTATTTTATTTTTGTTTGAAAAAGGCTACTTGTCCAATATCCTCCACACACTTTTTTTATTTATATTTAACGTATATACTCGCGTATAGTCGAGAAATTTACGTCAAATTTTCAAGTCAAAATCGCCACTTTGACTTATATACGGGTCAAAAAACGTACAAATTAATTTTTAATGAAATCATTAAACCTTTTTTTATTTTTGTTACTTCGACTTATACGCGAGTATATACGGTAATATCTGAATATTTATATTTATAAGTAAAACATGAAACAGCATTCAAATATTAATTTTTACATATATTTTACAATACCCTCCTTTATTAATATACAGTATATATTTAAAATTTAAATATGGAAATATTTTTTCAAATTTTTTCCAAGTTTTAAAATAGGAAAAATTGAGTAGGAGGGGGAAATAGTGGACCAATGCCGAAAAAAATCTATTTAAAATTGATAATTTTTAATAACGAGAAATATTAAAATAATAAATACATGATAATATGAGTGAAAGCCCGTAAAAGCCATATTAATTAGTCCAAATTATGAAATTTAAATAAAATTTTAAGAAATTCGTAATACTGTGGGTGCTGCATAAAAATGGCTGAGGATTAATTAAAAATAATTAATTGATTTACAAGACTAAAATTATATTCTAAGAGTCATTGAAAACAGGTAATAATTGAATAATTATATAAAAAGATTTCGCATTGATTGGGGTATTTGAAAGATGTAATTACAAAATACAAACAAATTAATTAATTAATCAATCATATAATTATTTACCTTATCAATCATCATAAATTTAAAGAAACTTGATTTTGACATTCAAGAGATTAACAAATGGTATGTGTAGAATTAAAGGAAATTATTTAGTTAAATCAAGAAGTTTCTCGAGGTCGTCAATGCGAGTTTATAATTTATAAACGATGCTAATTTAATTCAGATTTGTCATTTTAATAAAAACAGAAAAATATTATTTACTATTAATTAGATTTTAAAAACGGAAATTTTCTTTAGAAAGGCTTACTAATTCGTAGATTTTAAAAGAAACCAGGCTGTTTAAAAATTCTGTTTTCGTGAAATTTGTAAAAACATGTCAAAAATTAAATATTAACATTATTATTGGTTATTTAATATTGAACACATAGAGCCAGACTTTCATTCAATACTGGTATATTTTGTTTTATTGAATTTGTATTTCATTATACACTAATAATTCAAACAAACCGTAGTTTGAGTAAATCTAAATTAATAGTTTACTGACAAATTATAATTAATAATAAATTTACTTTGAATGTATTCGCCATCTTTTCCACCTTTATTACTTTTCATTTTATATAGATGTATTCAATTCTTTATTTATGTGATAGATACGTTCCTCAGAAAAACACATTAACGAAATAGCATAAAAAAGACACGGGTTAAATTATAAAAAATTGGGATACATTCTATAATTTTCGAAAAGCGCATACCGTCAAAAATTCGCTTAAAAATCTCGATATCAACTCAGAAAAAAGGAATAAGGTGTATATATAAACATGTTTAAAGAAAGTAAGAGTTAAAAAATCACCATACATAATTTGAAATTTATTTTTAAAAATTTATTTTTAATTAATTATATTTATTTATTTCATTTTACTTTATTTAGAAATTAAATGAAAATCATACATGTTCAGAAAAGATTTAACCTAAACAATCAAAAAACTACTCATATTGCTTACTTTGCAAATTTTACAATAAATTTCACCATTTCAAACTTATTTTTATAAATAAAGAAAAAAATAACTTTTTTCATATAAACTTCAGGAATATAGACGGAATATAAACTTTAAATGACCGCAGAGAAAATAATAATGAGCATTACTGGTATATTTTGCAGGAAATAAATAAAAACTATTAACAATGGCGATCCCTATAGAAAGCCCATAACTTCAAAACTATATAAAAAATTGCAATAAAAAAGAATTGAGTGTAGTTAAAATTGTCAAGTTAAATTTATTTATTTTAATTATTCACTTATAAATTTAATCACCTTGATTTAAATTATTTTAGCAACAGAATTCCTCTGGAAACTTTCTAACAATCAAACCTATAATAAACAAACCAGAAACCCCTTTAAAAAACGTTTCAATTAATGACCGCGCTAACAGTGACGAACAAAATCTTCAAATACGACCAAAATTGTCAATGAGTACAGAAAGTAATGCAATTCAGACCAAACCTACCATTCCTCAAATCGGCGTAGCTGAGAATAGACGGAAAATGTTCGCCGCAGGAGGTGGTAAAAAGCGTAGCAATCCAGGAACAAGTATTGATACGCAAAATATTGAGAATGAAGAAACTCAAATAACAACTTCGGATTATGAAGATAATTCCACAGCGAACGCGAGTGGTTTAAATATTTATCTTAAACCTTCTAATACTATCCCATCGGTAATGGCTGGTTCCATTCCACGGAAACGATCGAATGTTATCATGAGCAGTTTAGAAGTTCCAAATCCTCACTTGAAAGGTGGATCAGTTTCACCAATTTCCGTTCGATCAAACAATATTCCTAGAGTGACTCCTGAAGCTAGTGAAGAGTTTATTGATCAAGACTCAAATTTCTAAATTTCATTTCTAAGATGTATTTATTTACGAACTCCAGTGATGCTCAAAATACTTAAATTCCTCTACTCTACGATTCAAGATTCTTTACAGACGAAGAAAATGATTTCATATTTGGCTAAGTTGTGCACATTTGAAAGAGTTTTGTAGAATTGATTAGCTTATTATCATCGATTTTCACTTTTAAAATCAGATTTCCATATCAAATTAAAAATTAATGATTTGTTTGTGATTACTTTTTGTAATTAATGGTTTTAGAAATATTAATAAAATGAATTATTTTTCTTTTAGAGCATTTATTTAAAGGTTGGTTGGGTTTATATTTCTGCTGAAATCCAATTGTAAATGTATTTTCAGCACTGCCTTTTTCAACTGTTGTAATAAAAAGTTCAGTAATTTGGGTTTTACATGTCACACATACATGCCTAACTAAAAGTGCTTAATTCTTCCAATAACCAAAGAAAACTTAATGGAGTCATAAATACATTTGAAGCTCTTTTTGATAACTTGAAAACTTACGTACCAACAACAAATCACACTAAGAAATGATACCATCAAGAAAGTGCTTTTGCTTTTTAAATATGTATTTTTTCCTTTATATATATCTGTGTCTAAGAAGAAACTACGCTGACTGACATGTGACACAATAGAGATATCATGACTACATTCGGTAAGGATTGTATCATCGTTACTCCCTAATAGTCTCGGTTAGAATTTACCGTCTATTATTACCTTTTAAGGTAAAAAGGAACTCAAAAAGGAGACGATATGCGAATGATTGTATAAAGATTTTAAATTGTTTCTAATAAGATAATAAATATAAAAAGTATATATAAATATATAAATATAAAAATAATTGAAGAACCACCTGCCTAGGACGAGAAGTTTTTCCATCCTGACACTATTGTAATAAGATATAATTTCGTATTAAAATGCTAATAAATTATTTATGACATATGTTGAATGGACTTGATCGATTTGTTCGGTTTCTTCAACTTGAGCTACTACTTCTGAGGATTCGACTTCTTCAGAAACTTCAGAGATTTCATTAGACAAATTTGAATTGAATTTTGAATTTCGGAAATTAAATAAGTATATAGATAGACAAATATATTTTATTTAATTAATATAATTTTTAATTTTTAAATATCTTATAAATAATATTAAATTTTGTATGATAACTATGATATTGTGACCTATAGTAAATGTATGCATAAGAATAATAGAAGCATTTAAAATATAATTTCCAACTGATATAATACAGTTTTGGAGATTTGAATGGAGATTGTTGCAATCTGAAGTAAGAGCTTCCTTTCGTATTTTTTCCATTTCGAGACTGAGCTTGGCAAAACAAACAAACGTCCATAACCAAATGTAAAATCGATGCATAGTGAAGATTTTCACGAATTAAACTCGATATTGGAGAAAAACAATGGTTTAGTTTTTCTTTTTCTACCTTGAAGTGCGAACTGATATTTCCATCAGGTGAACTTGGAACACTGATGAAACAGAAATAAATGAAGAACAAAAAGATTGATGTTGATGTAAGTATACATTAGATGTTGTTAGGATTTGAATACATTGAATTTTTGAATTTTCTTTGGATCAGTTTTTAAAACAAGGTGGCCACATAATGATAATATTTAAACAACACAATTTTTGCTTATTTCATCAATAATGCATTTGTAATTTTAATTTGAATAATTAAAAAAACTTAAAAAACTTAAATTAAATGTACATGTTTCAGGCACTACAAATTTGTTTTATTTATTATGATATTAAATTAAATTTTATTATTTTATTATATTGAGAAAACCCCATTTGTTAAATAAATTTAGTTATTTAAATTATTATAAAACATATGCTAATAGTGTAGAAATTCTATGTGAAATGTATTTACAAAACTTACAAAAATCAATAAGTATGAAAAAAATTTATACAAAATATGTCGTTTTTAATGCTTTTTGTTTTTATTAATTTTTTAGTTTACTTATTAGTTATTTGTGTGAATTTGGATATATGTCTGCAGGTGTAGAATTTACTGTGTAATTTTATTGATAATTTTACAAAAGTTTTTAGTTTAGCATTTGTCTATAGTATATATCTATTTTTCAATATTTAGACATCCTAAAATACATATTTTTTATGTAATACCTTAAAAAGACATCGGTTCTAGTGTTATATTAAGTCATTTGAAAAGTAATTTCGTTTTTAACACGTTCGTTGTCCAAGTAATTTTTAAAGTTCGCTTCCACACGTTTACTGTCTACAATCACGTAGTCAAATGAATCGCATGCACTTCATGGTCGTGAAAATACAAAACAATTATGAACCATATATGATACATGGGTATTGAACGTGTTTATATATATATATATATATATTTGATGAAGTCTTTATCAAGGATTACAAAATTTCTAATTATAGAAATATTCTCCATCCGCTTCTACTAATTGTTGCCTATGAAAAGGCAAGTTTTCAAACACCTTTTTATAATGATCTTTCTTCTTAATACCGAAAATCTCGTCGTGAGCAGCGCTTTCATTAATGATTTCTTTATAAAAAGAAAATCCTGCATAGACCTAAATAGGCAATCCACATCAGTTGTAGTTGTACAACTATGTTTCATCAGCTCGTAATGTCTTTTTCTCATGGATATTTTGTTTGAGTGTTGGTTTTGATAATTCACCTGGTGAAATCCATTGTTTTCAGCGCTTCCGATTATTTTGTTAGACCCAATTCTTAGGACATCCTCTGTGTCAAAATTTCAATTTCAAAATCTCGCAATTCATCTTTACACTTCTCTTTCATACATAGCATCTTTATAAACGCTGTTCATCTTGTCCGTTTCCTCTGCCGCTTTATATTTTTGACAAAATTCTTAGAGCATACAATTTTTTATCGAAATGGATATCTATCAAATGTATATATCAAATATCTATGTAAAGAAGTGATCCATTATGGCAATCAAATACGATTGTTGATTAGAGAAATGGTCATAAATTGTGATGTAAAAAAAGAAAAACTCTTTTTGACAGGACACCAAAAAAGCCACCCCGACAAAATAGCCCCGCTAAAATAACTCATAATAGCCCGTCAAAATTGCTCAATGTAACTAATGCCGACAAAAGACCCCCGTCGAAAACGCCCAATGAATATGTCATAAATTTTTATAATATCTATGCACAATTGCACATAATTGTGATTGCTTTTATTTTAATTTTTATTTTTGCGCTGAATAAAATTATAATAAACTTAAGCGGTTATAGTGACCTTCTGAAACTCATTCAATCTCCTTAGAAATCGCAGATAATGAAGCCTGATCGGTTGAAAAATAATATAAAATTTTTTAATTATTAACGGTCTAATGAACGCATTCAAGCAGAAAGAAACATTCAACTGAAGCTAGTTAAGGTGACTGTACTAAGGTGACTGAATTGAGTGTGTGTGATGCGTGTGTGGTAGAAATTACTGTTAGATTCTAGATCAATATATCAGATTTGAGAGCATTTTTAGAAAATGAATACACTTGTTTAAAATTGTTAATCAATTTAAAAATTTTAATTGGAATATTCTCTTTATAAAAAAGGAACATATTGAGAGTTTTGAGCCCAAAGTTCAGGAAGATGTCTTTAGCGTAATTCATATTGATGATAGTGCTTTGAATTCAAATCAAAAAGATGAAAACATAATGAATGTAAATGATATCTCCAGAAACATTTGCCGATGAAATGACTATAAAAAGCGAATCTATTGCTATTTTAAATGATCATGAAAAAACTTCAAATGAATACTCCAAATGAATAAAAACAGGAAGTTTTGAATGAGAATGAATCAAATATGTTATTAGAAGAAGATCAGATATCAAATGATATATTTGATGTAGACAAGATCCATTAAAAATTTACCATCTATAATATTATTCTCTTTCCATTTTTTCTCACTACCATAAAAAGTGAGTTACATAACAGCTGAAAAGGGATATTTAAAAATATAAAAAAATTCAAGATATTTTCAAGAATCGAATATTTAGAAATAATTCATTACATATGAAACATTTTTGTATTAAATTCGCACAATAATTAAAAGTTAAAACATCTATTTCTTCAATTTAACAAATAAATTATGTACATTCACCCGATTTTATGAAATTCCTAAAATTCTATTGAGAATTATTGTTCAGAATTTCAAACAAATTACAAAATACCATGTCAGTAGATGGTAGTGTCCCATCCAAAGCACATCCCATCCACATCACCTTCCCTGGAAAATATCTAGGTCGACTCAGAATTTTACGTAGGTCACGAAAATATATGGTGTTTATATATAAAAATGCTTAGTTTCCGTGGAAATTAGCTCCAAAGTCTCTAAATTAAAATTTAGGTCACCCCATAATATAACAACTTCTATATATTATGATAATCACACCAGTCTTCTATTATAGAATTAAAATGACGAGACAGTGAAAAACATCAGCATCAAATGCAATAATATAAAAACTTTCATATATTATCAAACACATAAGTTATATATGTTTATATATATAACCTTATATTATAGAAATAAATTCATATTCTTCCACACATGGTGAAAAGAAGCATTTATAAAATACTTAGAAAATTTTTGAAAAAATATGTATGTTAACTTAAAGTACTTTAATATGAAGGTCACACCACTTTATTATGGAAATAAATTATATATAAAAAAATACTTGGAAAAATCATATAGGACTTAGAAAAAATCCTTAAAAAATACTATGAGAAATATATTCCATCTACTACTTTTAATTACACGACTTGATAGAAAACCACACGTATTGGATACAAGATATTTACAAGATATTCCCAACTCAAAAATCCTTAAAATAAATTTCCCAATATTTTTAAAATTATTTGATAAAGAATTTTAATTAAATAAATTACAAATTTATTTCCTACTAATTTGTTGCATATTTTCTAATGCATCTTATTGAGTGTTTTCACCCTTATTTTTACTTTAATTAATTTGTATAATTAATTTTACATTTCATTACAAGCATTCATCAATTAAAAATAAAATTTCGGAATAATTATGTGTATTTAATTTATAATTGTGAAAAACCAAAGTTAATATTAAATTAAGCATTTTATTCAAGCTTTTTTATATTTAAAATTTTATAGTTACGTAAAGTATGATATAATTTGAAACAATCGCCGAGATAAAGCCAAGATTCATTTTACTTGCGTCACATAAGTAACTTTTCTTTTCTATCACTGGGGATGTTGCACTTAGAATACACTAAGCAACTAATCTTTGGTATTCTTATTAGTGAGTTGAAAAATAAAATAAAGTGTTTTATCAAATTTCTTATTTGATCCCTATTGGGACCCGAAAGTCAGCGCACATTTTTATCTAAATCTAACGATTACTTTTTTGAAGATATCTAAATAATAAAATCAAATAATTATTAAAGTAAGCAGTATGAATTTGAGAAGTGTATAAAATAACGATTTATATTGTTAAAGAATTCTGAAAAACAGGGGTGAGTAATGAGAAGAAAACAAAAAAATCAATAAAATTAAACAATGAAATACGGGAAAGTCGTTCTTAATTAATAAATATAATTTTAAAAAAGGAAAAACAAAACCAAATTGAAAAATGCAATTACCTTATCTCTACCGCTTGTTTGAGAAAACCAATCGGCCACTGATAAAGTCGGGAAAATAAAAAGGGGAAAATCCAAATTAAATTGTATATCTTAACAACTGTCAGAAATGACAGAAATTACTGATAACCCAGTAGAATGCGCTGGAAGTAAAAATCAAAAAATATATAATTATCTGTAAATATCATTAGGTGGCAGGCTATAAAAGTGAAACACAACAAGGATTAAGAGACCCAATTTTAAAATGAAAAAAACAAACGAGAAAACAGAATTAAAATGAATCTCAAAGTCTAAAACAAAGTGAATAACGAAATTATTGGATAAACATTATCAGATCGCAGAAGCAATTTAAAACAAATTATTAAAGTTATTAATCGCAAGTATTAAATAATTTCAAGTTAAAGACATGAAAGCAACACGATCGATTCTACCAATTGTCAAACCCAGAAGCAGTAGTAAAGTGGTTGTGAATTCCAACTTGTATTACAAACATATTATTCCTCCCGAAAGATTGCAATAAGCATACTCAATGGTTTCTAGTATAAAACAATAGAAATACACTAAAATGGCAATTTTAAAAAATTGTTTTAAAATGTGTGACTAAAAATTTAACACAAATGGAAAAAAATAAAATAAATGATTGCTAAATTAAATATAATTGATTTATCTGCAGAAATAATAGAAATTCGAGGAAATTCTGAATTTATCAAATAATTATCAATCAATGAATTTATGTCAGAGTTCTTGTAATACCAATGATGGCCATACCCCAAAATCCCAAAAATTAAACAACCACACTCGACACCGAGCACGCTAAATTTATTCCAAAAACTTTTAATTGGATTCGTATAAATTAATAAATATCTGACAGCAGTAAAACAAAATATCATAATTGATCTAATGTTTCTGTACTGTATGTGATATTATTTTATGGGACATTAATTTTAATTGTGTTTATTATTTGTTATTTATTATTTATTATTATAAATAATAGTTAAAAAATTTAAAATAAAAAATCGATTGGTATTTAAAATATAAATCAGTTGTCGCAAATTACAAGGCAGGCATCGAAACATTAGCAGAAATATCAGACCAAATCAATGAAGAAATAAACGCCACAATCTACAGCACTCAAAAACAGTACAAAAACCAATCATCAACAACGAACAAGCAACAAACAATAAATACAAAAATTCGAAACAAACGAATTCACAACCAACCTCATGAGCACACTGATCAGCAAATTCGATGAAGTAATAATCGAAAACAAACAAATTAAACGTGAACTAACCTAAATAAAAGAAAAAACCCGAAGACAAAACTACAATCGTTCACCAAACCGTTATAACAGAAATCGGTTAGATTCACAAAACCGGAAAAACAGAACCTCATACAACAACACTGACAAAAACAAAGATGAGATTTGCTACTACCACCAAAAGTTCGGGAACAAAGCATTCCTATTAACCCACAAAATGTTCAAAAACCTAAAAACAACAAATGACAAACTTACCGCAGCTAACTGTACCAACATAAGTACATTTGGACAACACACTACGATGATAACAATCGTTTACTATAGCCGAAGTACAACAACCAATAATCGGTGCCGATTTCTAAATACACAATAACTTACTAGTAGACTGCAGAAACAAAAATTTAGTCGAAAACCCCATCACAAAAATGAAAACAAAACTATCAACAACAAATTACTACCCACAAATTGACATTGGAGTAATCCAAACAAACCCAACCAATAAAAACGAAGCAATCAATCACGGTCCGGAAATAACTTGACTATTAAAAAATTTAAACAAACTAACCGAACCATTAACATTCAACGAGAATTCGGACATCCCAACCGAACACTCAATCATAACATTGGGCAACTCTAGAGTTAGATTACTTTAGAGTTAGACAACTGAACCTACAAAAAACAGAAATTACTAAAGAAATTTTCAAAGAATTACTGGAAAACAAAATAGTAACACATTCTAACGCAGAATGGTCTTCCGCACTTATGTTCAAACAAAAAGCAAATGGAGAATGAAGAGCCTGCGGTGACTACAGAATGTTAAACAAGATCACAGAAGCAGGCAACTACCCCCTGCCAATGATACGCGACATTATCAACAGATTAAAGGAGCAAAGTTCTTCTCAAAAATAGACCTCCGAAATGCCTACCACCAAATCCCAATTAGGAAAGAAGACATAAAAAAGACAGCTATCGAAACACCTATTGGCATGTTCGGATATAACCGAATGCCTTTCGGTCTGCGGAACGCAGCTACAACATTCAAACGCTTCATGGAACAAACCCTGAAAAACAACCAAAACACAATCGCATATCTGAACGACATATTGATAGCAAGCCCAAATAAAGAAACACAACTAAATGATATCGAGAAACTGTTTCAAACCCTCGATACCGCCAATCTAAAAATCAACATCCAGAAATGTGAATTCCTTTAAAAGGAAATTGATTTCCTAGGACACACATTAAATGAAAAAGGGACAAAACCGATAGAAACCAACATTTCAAACTACCAAACACGAACAGAGAATTAATACGGTTTTTGGGAATGGTAAACTTTTACCATGCATACATACCAAACTGCAGCGAAATATTAGCACCTTTAAGCGAATTAATCAAAACAAAAAGAAAAATGAAAGTGGACTGGACAGAAAAATGGATCAGAAATTTTCAAATAGCTAAAGATAGCTTATCCCAAGCAACGCTGCTGGGATATCCAAATCCGTAATTAAATTACAATTTAGCAACAGACTGTTTGGGTTTCGCAATGGGAGCAACACTATATCAAGAAAACGAGTTCGGCAAAACAACCGATCGGTTTTTTTTCAAAAAAACTAAAAACACACCAAACCTGGTATTCAACTTTCGACCGAGAACTCCTTGCGATACATGATGCCATAAAACATTTCCAAAACTTACTGGAAGCCCGAAATTTTAAAATCTTTACCAACCATAAACCGCTAACAAACGCTATACAAATGAAAGATTTTTCACCAAGGCAAATAAGGCAATTGAATTTCATTTCACAATTCAATTGCACTATCGACTACGTCTCAGGAGCTGCAAACATTGCAGCAGATACAATATCGAGAATAGAAACAGACAAACACACTGGAATTCAGCGAAATTATCGAAACCGAACAGATTAAAAATAAACAAGAAAAAACCCTCAACGAATTACCAACGAAACATAACGTTAAACTTAAATAAATAGACGAAATCTGGTATGACATTAGCAATGAAAACTCCCAAGACTCTTACTACCAACAGAATCTAGAAACACATGTATTTCAAAAGTGCGTAACCTCAACCACCCAGGAAACAGAGCCACGTACGAAATAATCCATAATAAATATGTATGGCCGAATATGAGAACAGAAATAAAAAACTTCGTAAAAGCATGCAAAAACTGCCAGATGAACAAAACATCAAAAAGGTTTACAACATAACAATTCGAATCACAGCTTCTCGAAATACTTTGCAAAAAATACAACATTAAAAAAAACAGGACATAAAAAAAATTACAAAACTGCCTACAATCCCCAGGCAAACGGGAAAATTGAAAGGTTGCATAGAACAATTAAAGAAACTATAAGAACAAAAGCTGAAGACAGAATTTGGTGAGAACAATTACCAACAATCCTAATGGGACTAAGAAACACTCCAAATTCAATAGATAGCGAAAGCCCCGCATACAAAGTTTTTGGCAGAGGAACAAATCTACCTTCACTAAAAATTAATTGCGAAAACAACAAAAAAACAATAAAACAAACAACAACCGAGATTAACGAACTCGATCCAAAAGAAAGACAAAAAACAAAAACAGTCTTAACCACAAACTATGTGTTAGTAACAAAAACCATTAGAACTTTAATCTCGGAAATTCTAACTGCACGATTCAAAACTCGAGAACCAAGATGAAATACAACAAGACTAAAGAAAATAAACGCCAACCAAAATACAAATTTCCAAATAAACACCAACAAAAATCTAAATTCCGGAGGAAATATTTTTGGCAATTTATAAATCGAGATCGTAAGAAAAAGACAAGGGTGTTCAAGGTTGATTTATTAATATTTATTTAATAAAAGTTTTATAAGTTAATCAGTTTTGTTTCTTTATTTGATTCAAAGTATACATTTAATATTGTTTTAATTAATATATTTTACACACGCAATACATACAAGCATCCCAGCAGTCCCAAAACAAATTTTAAAGGAGATTCAGCTGGCTCTTAAAAATTTTCTACCATATATACAAGGCACTCGACCAATAAAGATAACTACTTCTATATAGTTAAGACCAGGCGCGTACGCAGGATGAATCCATAGGGGGGGGGGGTTTATATATATTATTTTTATATATATAGAGGGGGGTTATATATATATATATATATATATATATATATATATATATAGTATATATATATATATATATATATATATCGGCATTCGGAATATTTCTTAAATTGTTTTAAGTTTATATATTTATTAATTATAGTTTTTTATATTGTTGTTGAATCATGGGGGGGGGGGGTTAAACCCCCAGTAACCCCCCCCCCTTGCGTACGCGCATGTTAAGACTATAACATAACTCTAATAACATATATAATTAAGTTCAAAACATAACTCTAAATCGACTATAATATATATAATTATAAATAAATGGATGATAATTTCCAAAATAAAGAAAAGGAGAATTAGTTCTCAAGGTGACAATTTTAAGAGTTAACAAAATAGATAATTTTTAAAAATAAATGATAGACAAATGTCTTATTTATTGAACAATCATGTTTTTCAAAAATTTAAAAAGGACATGAAAAATGGAAATTTTCTACAGTAAACTTGATAATGATTCTGTAGAAGCAGAAATTGAAAGGAAATATAATAATATAGAAAATAGAAAATAAAAGAAAAATACTTTGAATTTGTGCCACTATAAATATTATATCACAAACCAAACGAAGCAATTTCAAAAAATTTTTATTAAAA